>CAUYON010018793.1:0-25865 GCA_963573935.1 Arctocebus calabarensis
CTTAAATATTTTAAGTTATTAACTATAGTTCTTCCATACATAAAAAGTCTACTTGATCTTTTTTTTTTTTGTAGAGACGGAGTCTCACTTTATCGCCCTGGGTAGAGTGCCGTGGCGTCACACTGCTCACAGCAACCTCCAGCTCTTGGGCTTAAGCGATTCTCTTGCCCCAGCCTCCCTAGTAGCTGGGTCTACAGGCGCCCGCCACAGCACTCGGCTATTTTTTTTTTTTTTTTTTTTTTTGCAGTTCGGCCAAGGCCGGGCTTGAACCCGCCACCTTTGGTATATGGGGCCGGCGCCCTACTCGCTGAGCCACAGGAGCCGCCCTCCTTGATCTTTTTAAGGTATAATTTTGAGGTAAAATATTAAATTTTCCTGTAAGTACACTGATTACAAATATTCATTAAAGGGTTCAAAGTAAAACTAATACGTAAGTCAGAAACTAAGCTGAAACTAAGAATACCAAAAGAAAAATATATATCAAAAAGAAACAGAAAAATGTTTAATAGAAAGTCTAGTGTTAAAGACATTCTCCCTAGCCAGATGTGGTAGCTCATGCCTATAATCCTAGCACTTTGGGAGGCTAAGGTGAGTGAACTGCCTCAGCTCAGGAGTTCAAGACCAGTCTGAGCAATAGCAAGATCCCATCTCTACTAAAAACAGAAAAACTAGCTGGGTGTTGTGGCAGGCGCCTATAGTTCCAGCTACTCAGGAGTCTGAGGCAAGAGGATCACTTGAGCCCAAGAGTTTGAAGTTGCTATGAGCTATGACACCATGGTACTCTACCTAGGGTGATGAAGTAAGACTCCATTTCAAAAAAAAAAGACTTTCTCCCTGAAAACAAATCTAGTGAACTAGCTTTGGATCAGGACTTTCCAATAAAAATAAAGTAAAACTTGATGCACTGAACCTATTTAATTAAGCTTTAAGAAACATATTCAATAAAAAAGCACAATTAATTATTAGCTCATTATGTATATGGTTCTTTGATAATAAGGGTATCCAGTTTTTTTTTTTTTTTTTTGAGACAGAGCCTCAAGCTGTCACCCTGGGTAGAGTGCTGTGGCATCACAGCTCACAGCAACCTCCAATTCCTGGGCTCAAGCGAGTCTCCTGCCTCCGCCTCCCAAGTAGCTGGGACTATAGGCACTCGCCACAACGCCTAGCTTTTTTTTTTTTTTTGGTTGCAGCCATCATTGTTGTTTGGCGGGCCCGGGCTGGATTCGAACCCACCAGCTCTGGTGTATGTGGTTGGTGCCTTAGCCGCTTGAGCCACAGGTGCCGAGCCAGGTTATCCAGTTTCAAAGTAAGAAACCAGAAATATACTTACCACTTGATTTTGTGCCCAGATAGATACCACTCCACTAGAAATGGATGCTATGATGGGTCGAACAGGATGCCACTAAATTTGAAATAAAATAAGAAAAATGTTATAAAATAGATCCAAGATATTGTGGCTTGGGCAGGCATGGTGGCTCACTCCTATAATCCTAGCACTTTCGGAGGCTAAGGTGAATGAATAGCCTCAGCTCAGGAGTTCAAGACCAGCCTGAGCAAGAGCAAGATCCAGTCTTTACTAAAACTAAAAAAATTAGCTGGGCATTGTGGCGGACACCTGTAGTCCCAGCTATGTGTGGTAAGACTGAGGCAAGAGATCTCTCAAATCTAAGAGGCTGAGGTTGATGTGAGCTAGCAGGCTGACTCCACAGCACTCTATCCAAGGTGACCAGTGCTACTCTGTCTCAAAAAAACAAACAAAATCACTGATATTCTGGCTTATGTAATAACAGCAATATCCCACTCTACTCACAGCTACATCCAAGAGAAGTTCTCCTCTTGTCCCATGGAGAATCTTCACCAAGTTGCCAATGCTCTTCTCCCAGATGTACAAGGCATGCTGCCGGGCCGAACCAGCCACTATGTACTCCCCATCCCCAGAGAAACAACATTTCTTCCATGGGGTCCTAAAGCACAGAGAAAGTTCCAAGGAGAACTGGAACCTAATCCCAGGTCATGAATTATCACATATTCTTCCAAGTTGTGATATATACCTATTCACCAAATCCTGCAATTTCTGCATGGGTTCAGGCTCTCCATCTCTTCCACAGGTTAAAATTTCTCTGCCATCATAAACTCTGATTATTCGATCTGCTGTGTTAATTAAAAAGCAACTATAGGAAGGATAAAAATATCAACACCAGAGGTCATTAATCTGTTCCTGTCAACATTTTCTATTACTACCAGTTATTTAGAACACTACTACAAGACAACTAATAAACTGAAGGGTAAAAATCTAATAGATTATAATACCTACATGTCTACTTGTCACCTTTCCAACCAAACTACAACTTAAACAACGTTTTATAACTTCCTATGTATCCCTGAACTCAAAATGTAAAAACTGTCATATTAACTAAGACCCAAGATCTCTAAAATGAAACCAACTTCTAAATTCACAGCTTATAGTTAAATGTATATAAAGACTTAATTTCACTTGCCTGTTATACATACAATATATTCTTCTTAATGAGTTAACTACATATAGCATTTAAAAAATGTTTAATTTTTACTGTAAGGACATTAGGTACCTTAGAAATTTGTTTAAAATATTACTTATGGACTCAGTGCCCGTAGTACAGTGGTTACAGTGCCAGCCACATACACCGAGCGTGGCGGGTTCAAACCTAGCCCAGGCCAACTAAACAACTACAACAAAAAAATAGACGGGCGTTGAGGTGGGTGCCTGCAGTCCCAGCTACTCAGGAGGCTGAGGCAAAAGAATCACTTAAGCCCCAGAGTTTGAGGTTGCTATGATCTGTGATGCTACAGCATTCTACCAAGGGCAACATAGTGAGACTCTTTCTCAAAATAAATAAACACATAAATAAAAAATAAGCGGCAGTGCAAGTGGCTCAAAGGAGTAGGGCACTGGCCCCATATGCTGGAGGTGGCGGGCTCAAACCCAGCCCCAGCCAAAAACTGCAAAAAAAAAAAAAAAAAAAATTTTTTTTTAATTAAATTAAAATTAAATAAAATGAAATATAATTTATGGGCGGCACCTGTGGCTCAGTGGGTAGGGTGCTGGTCCCATATACCAAGGGTGGCAGGTTCAAACCCAGCTCTGGCCAACTGCAACAAAAAATAGCCAGGGTTATAGCAGGCACCTATAGTCCCAGCTACTCGGGAGGCTGAGGCAAGAGAACCACCTAAGCACACGAGTTGGAGGCTGCTGGGAGCTGTGTGATGCCGTGGTACTCTACCGAGTGCGATAAAGTGAGACTCTGTCTCAACAACAAAAAAAATAATAAATAAAAACAAATAAATAAACAAAAATAAAATATAACTTATTTCACCACTTTCTTATTGGTTTTTCTTTTGTTTGTTTTTTTAAAGGGACAGAGTCTGGGTCTTTTGCCTACACTGGATGCAGGGGTGTAATCTTTGCTCACTGCAGTCTCAAAACTCCTGGGCTCAGGTGATCCTCCTGTCTCAGGTTCCCCAGCAGCTGGAACTGTAGGCCTGAACTACCATGCCCAGCTTTTCTTTTTTCTGTAGAGACAGGGTCTCTCTGTGTTACCCAGGCTGTTCCTGAACTCCTGGCCTTCAGTGATCCTCCCCTACCTAGGCCCCCCTAAGTACTGGTGTTTATAGGTGTGATCCACCATGCCTTTCTGAATATTAATGTCCCTTATATATGGGTGTTCCTAACCAAAAATAAGATGACTACTGCTCTTGCTTCTGCTGATATATCTACTTCTACCTGAGTAACCAAACTTATCAGAATAATACACTAAGAATAAATAAGTTTTGCGTAAATGCATGTTCAGTTACAACGTAAATTTTATGGCAGCAGTTTTTTTCTTTTTTTGAGACAGAGTCTCAACCTGTCACCCTGGATAGAGTTCCGTGGCATAACAGCTCACAGCAACCTCCAATTCCTGAGCTCAAGCGAGTCTCTTGCCTCCACCTCCCAAGTAGCTGGGACTACAGGCGCCCGCCACAACACCCGGCCATTTTTTGGTTACAGCCGGCATTGTTGTTTGGTGTTCTTAGGCTGGATTCGAACCCGCCAGCTCAGGTGTACATGGCTGGCACCTTAGACTGTTGAGCCACAGGTGCCGAGCCAAAGGCAGCAGTTCTAATTAAAATGATAACTAATCCTGGCCTGGTAGCTCGTTTTTTTTTTTTTGAAGAAAGAGTCTCACTATGTTGCCCTGGGTAGAGTGCCATGGAATCACAGCTCACAGCAACCTCAAATTCTTGGGTTTAAGCGATTCTCTTGCCTCAGCCTCCCACGCAGCTGGGACTACAGGCACCCGCCACAATGCCTGGCTATTTTTTTGTTGTACTTGTCATCATTGTTAAGTTGGCCCGGGCCAGGTTCAAACCCACCAGCCTCAGTATATGTGGTTGGTGCCGTAACCACTGTGCTACAGCACAGAGCTGGCATGGTGGCTCTTGACTAGCACTCTGCAAGGCTCAGGTGGGAGGACTGCATGAGCTCAGGAGTTCAGGACCAGTGTGAGCAAGAACTAGACACTGTCTCTACTAAAAAGAGAAAAAATTAGCCAACTATCGTGGTAGGCTCCTGTAAGGCCAGCTACTCAGGAGGCTGAGGCAGGAGGATTTGAACCCAGAAGTTTGAGGCTGTTGTGAGGTGGACAATGCCATGCACTGTATCCTGGGCAATACAGTGATACTCTGTCTCAAAAAAAAGTTAAAAAATAAATAAATTAATTAAAAAGCTATTAGCTTACTATATCCCAGGGATTTCGGTTCTAAGCACTGACCACTCACTGAAAATCTCAATGTATTTTTATATTCTACTCACTTTTAACACTGTACCTGATTTTAAAAAAAATTAAAAATTAAAAAAAAGAAAACTGTACCTGATGAGACCACAGTACTACTTTAAAGGAAAAGAAGAGGAAAAAAATAAAGCTACCCCTAAAAATGTAAGCACTTACCTCCCTTTCCGGGCAAATTCAATTGATTTAATGGCCGTGGTATTGCTTGTTCCAGTTGTTACTCTGAAGGAAGCAACAAGATCCTGAGAATCTGTTTTCAGAACCAAAATCTAAAGTTTAAAAGAGGGGGGGGAAAGTATTGTGATAATTAATAGTAATGAGATCTGGCTTCTGTTTCTAAAATTGGGCACAGAATGGGTAAAAATACAAACATTTCTATTCCCATATATTAAACCTGATTAACTGGTATTGGCTTTTTGTCTCTTCAAACAAAAGATAAGGTCTTAAACTTTAACTCTCAAAATATGTTTGTCATTATTTACAATAGCCAAAACCTAGAAGCAACCTATGTATATACTGACAGATGAACAGATAAAATGTGGTATATACACACCATGAAGTATTACTGAACCTTGAAAAGAAAGAAAATTTTGAAACATGATACAATTATGGATGAACCTTGAAGACATTATGTTAAGTGAAATAAGCCAGTCATAAAAGGGTAAATTCCCTATGATTCCATTTCTATAAAGTACCTGAGTAGTCAAATTCATAAAGATAGAAAACAGAATGGTGGTTGCCCAGGGATAAAGAAGAGCAGAAAATAGGAAATTAATTATTCCATGAGTACAGAGTTTCAGTTGTATAAAAAGAAAACAGTTCTGTGGATGGATGATAGTGATGGCTGCACAACAATACAAATATACTTATTACTACTGAACTATATACCTAAAATGGTTGAAATGGTAAATTGTGTCGTTTGTATTTTAACACAATTTTTAAAAAATTGCCACTTTCTAAAATAGCTGTGAAATTCTACTATCCCATGTGTTCCAATTAAAAACAAATAAAACACAAAGTCCCCAATGAAACTACTTTAAGTATAAAAAGAACCTTAAAATTCGTCTAACCTGACTTCTTATTCCATAGAAGAAACACTTTCTACAATGTTTCCCAGACAAAAGGGCCTGCCTACACATTCTAAAGAAGTCAGAAGTTTAAGAAGAAAAAAGGATAATAAGGTCTCAATTCTGTAGATTAAGCTGACCTGAATTATATATTTTATAAAACCAGGTATTAAGGCATTTATTTTCATCAGCAGTATACCAGTTCGTAACATGACTTTTAAAATTTATAATTTAGTAAGGCCTTAAGCATCCAGTAAAGGCCCTTTCATCTAGGTCAAATAATCTCTGACCACTCTAAACCCAAAAAACAAAAATTATTATTAAGGCATGGGAGAAAAATAGGCTACCTTTGCCATAAGCAGAAATAATGCTTAGTCTAGGAATAAAAGAAATTACAAAAGTAGAACAAGTAAACATAAAATGAGCCAATGCACAAGATGCCTGATCCTTATTTTACCAATTTCTAGGCTTCAAGGCTTACCTTGCCTTTTGCATTTCCTGTATAAATATATTCCCCTCGCCTATCAAAAGATGCCACCACGTTCAAATCGGAGTCATCATCTACCGGCAGAACAACATGTTTGGAATCTGAAAGGGTCAACATGACAGGAGCAGATTTCATGGGACACACGAGAACCTTGTTCCTGTTTAAAAATATGAACAGTACATTGGCTGTTGCTTTGGCATCAGCAGGCTGATTTCCCTGTCCTTTTCCCTGATCCCTGTCCACTGCTCTCATCAACTTTCCTAGCCCAAGCAAATTTGAAATACTGGGGAAACAATTTCCAAATGTCTAATAACAGGAAAAAGATGAGTAAAATTATGGGATCCTACTTCCACAAAATGTAATCATCCAAAAATAAATATGAAGATAGAGCAAACTAATAAAATACAAAAAGACAGGGCTGCGCCTGTGGCTCAGCGAGTAGGGCGCTGGCCCCATATACCGAGGGTGGCAGGTTCAAACCTGGCCCCGGCCAAACTGCATCAAAAAATAGCCAGGTGTTATGGCAGGCCCCTGTAGTCCTAGCTACTTGGGAGGCTGAGGCAAGAGAATCACCTAAGCCCAGAAGCTGGAGGTTTCTGTGAGCTGTGATTGCACAGCCCTCTACCAAGGGTGACAAAGTGAGACTCTGTCTCTACAAAAAAAAAAAAAATAAATAAATAAATAAAATACAAAAAGGCAAAATACTGATCACAATTACATAACAGTACCTATTTATGTACATTTAAATATGTACTAAGATGGGAAGCACTTGTGGAATTAAACTATTTTATCTTGCATGCGAACTTTATGTCTACCCTGTTTAATAAGCTTCATACTTAAAGAGAAGTTGACTAAAAAAGAACCCAGAGATATTAGAAGTTATGTCTGGGTAATGGAATGGTGGCAATACATTTTCTCAAATATAACTTTCATAATTGAATTCTTTCCTCCTCCTAAAGAAGTCAAAGGGGGAAAAGCCCTAGGTCAAAGACCAGTATTATACTTATCCCCACCTCAGCCACTTCCAAAGTCTTAATAATGATTAGTTTTAAATTATATAATACAATAACATTCTCCTTAAATGTATTCAGTAGCTCCAACTAGACAAAAAGATTTTATGTAGAAGATTTGAAGAGATGTGTGTTTACTTCCTAAAACCTTAAAATTGTCATAAGCCTATACCTAATCCACATAGAATTAGACCCCACCCAGGAAGGAATTGCTTAGATTAAACATACTGATCTCGTGGATGATATTGGACTTTTAAGATGGGTGAAGGGAATCGAAACCTCTGGTCGCAGTCGCCTGAAAGAACATCCCACTGTGACACTATATTATCAGTGGAAGCACTCACGAGTTTATGACCATCTCGACTCCAGCTGGGAAGAAAAAGGGGTAATTTAGTGCATATTTCTGATTAAAGTATATCATACCACTCTTAACATGTATGAGTCACACACATTGTCCTAATTGCAGAGGTCAATGACATTTGCTGTTTGTATCTTTTTAACATATACTCAAATCCACAGGCTTTCCCAATTAAGCAATAAATAAGAATTTTTCATGACATTTTCATATCCAGTAAGGGAAGCTCTTAATATTTTAAGACAACATTAAGGTGTTTAGTGAAATAATAGAGATTAATGGGTTGGGCATAGTGGCTCTTGCCTACAATCCAACACTTTGGTAGGCCAAGGTGGAAGGATCGCTTGAGCCCAGGTGTTCAAGACCATCCTGGGTGTAATATACTGAGACTCTCATCTGTACAAAAATTAGCTGAGCCTGGTGGCAGACACCCATAGTTCCAGATACTTGGAAAGCTGAGCCAGCCTTAAGTCCAGGAGTTCAAGGTTACAGTGAGCTATAATCATGCTAGGTAACAAAGAGTGATCCTGTCTCCAAACAAATAATACAAACATCTTCCTAGAAGACTCTAAAAATCAGCTGGCCCTTAAGAGTTGATAGAATAAAACAAATTGATGGTTTTGTTGGGAGACCGGTTAAAAGAGCAAGAAGTAACTGAACTTTCTGAAGTAATCCCAGAACAAAATGTGAACAAAACAAAAAAGAGGCCAGGTACAGTGGTCCAGGGATGTAACCCCAGCACTCTGGGAGGCTGAGGCAGGACGATTGCTTTAGGTCAGAAAATCAGACCAGCCTGAACAAAAATGATGAGATACTGTCTCTACAAGAAATAGAAAAATTAGCCAGGCATGATGGCATGCACCTGTAGTCCCAGCTACTAAGAAGGCTAAGACAAAAGGATCGCTTGAGCCCAGCAGTTTGAGGTTGCCGCGAGCTATGATGAAACTACTGCACTCTACCCAAAGTGACAGAGGGAAACACCGTCTCAAAACAAAACAAAAAAAAAATCTGTTAAATAAAGTATCTTAAAGTAAGAAAAGAACTGAGAAAGAATTAATTCCTTCTGTTAAGTACAACTAAATGCCCTAAACATTATATATAAAATAGACCAAAAAGAAAAAAATAAAAGCTCTGAAACGTAGAGCAGAGAAAGTTTAGTCAGAGACTATAGAACCTGAAGGATGACACAACAATGAGTTCCTTCAATTTTCTTTTTGCCTCACATATCCTGAACTGGGTAAAAGGAGAAGCCAAAAATCCAGTAATGTCAATAGGTACCCACAAGAAGCCCTAAGAGCCTGTCTCTAGCTGCAAGACCAAGTAAGGACAGCCTAGCAAGATAAACTTTTAGACAAGTACTCTTCTCTAGCCAAACACCACAGAAAAAACTGATAAGCCTCACCTCCACACTATTCAACAAGGTCCAAGCAGATAGCCTAGACTGCCACCCTTACACAGCTGCCACAAGTCCCCCTTCCCTCTTCACTGGGGTGGTGCCAGAGAAGGTCCAGTGGGGAGAGAGACTTTTACTACCACCAGCAGTAATGAAATCTACCACCACCGTATCAGTGAAGGCCATATGAGGAAAGGACAAAGCACTCCTATCCTTCCCAACAGGTTGGTATTGGCAAAGGCCTACTGAAGAACTTAAACTTTGAATCCCACCTAGCAGTAAGAGGCCCAAGTGAAAAACCTGGACTTCCACCCCAATCTGGCAATAACAAGATGGCACTCTCTCTTCCCCTACAGTATCAGAGGAGGTCTGCTAAAACAAAGATCTATAAGCTGGGAGCAGTGGTTCACATCTGTAATCCCAACACTTTGGGAGGTGGAGGTGGGGAGACTACTTAAGGCCCAAAGACTTTGAGCCCAGGCAATACAGCAAGACCATCTCTTAAGAAAAAAAAATTAATCAGGCATGGGCTTGGCGCCTGTAGCTCAGTGGCTAGGGTGCCAGCCGCTTACACTGGAGCTGGTGGGTTCAAATCCAGCCAAGACCTACCAAACAACAATGAAAACTATTACCAAAAAGTAGCCAGGCATTATGGCAGTTGCCTATAGTCCCAGCTACCTGGAAGGCTAAGGCAAGAGAATTGCTTAAGCCTAAGAGTTGGAGGTTGCTGTGAGTGTAACCCCATGCCACTCTGCTGAGGGCAACATTGTAAAAAAAAATTAATAATAATTTAAAAATTAACAACAATAATAATAATTAACCAGGCATGAAAGGATGCACCCATAGTTCCAGGTATTTGAGAGCTTAGATAGGAAGATTACTTGATCCCAGGAGTTTGAGGCTGCAGTGAACATCTCTGACTGTGCCACAGAACTTTAGCCAAGGTGACAGAGTGAGATCCTGCCTCGTTAAAAAAAAAAAAAAAAGTACAAGCCAGGCTCAGTGGCTCACATCTGCAATCTTACCACTCTGGGAGGCTGAGGCAGGCAGACTGCTTGAGGCCAGGAGTTTAAAATGAACCTGAGAAAAAATGAGACTCTGTCTCTGCTAAAAACAGAAAAATTAGCCATCTTTACTAAAAACAGAAAAATTAGCCAAGCGTTAGGTGGGTGACTATAGTCCTAGCTATTGGGGAGGCTGAGGGGGGAAAACTGAACCTAGGAATTTGAGGTTACACTGAGCTAAGATGACACCACAGTACTCTACCCAGGACAACAGAGTGAGACTCTTTCTCAAAAAAACAAACCATCAAAAAGGCTGGGCACCTGTAGCTCAACGGGCTAAGGTGCCAGCCACATACACCTGAGCTGGTGGGTTTGAGTCCAGCCCAGGCCCGCCAAACAACAATGACGACGGCTGCAACCAAAAAAAAAAAAATGGCAGGGCATTGTGGCAGGCACCTGTAGTCCCAGCTACTTGGGAGATAGAGGCAAGAGACTCGCTTGAGCCCAGGAATTGGAGGTTGCTGTGAGCTGTGATGCAACGGCAATCTACCCAGGGTGACAGCTTGCGGCTCTGTCTCAAAAAAAAAAAAACAACAAAACTACATCTCATAACAGTAATTTACATTCTCAGGTTTGAACTAAAAAAATCACTCATCAACTCAAAAACAAAAATCTCAAAATGAATGAATAGATATTAATGTAGAGAAGACATAGATAGTAGAATTATTTGACAAGGATTTTAATGCAGCCATCATAAAAATGCTTTAACCAGGCTTGGTGGCTCATGCCTCAAATCCCAGCACTCTGAGAGACCTAGGTGAGTGGATTGCTTTAGCTCAGGAATTTGAGACCAGCCTGAACAAGAACAAGACTCTGTCTCTAAAACTAGCTGGGTGTTGTGGCAGGTGCCTGTAGTCCTAGCTACTTGGGAGGCTGAGGCAGGAGGACTGCTTGAGCCCAAGACTTTGAGGTTGCTGTGAGCTATAACAAATGCCAAAGCACTCTACTGAAGGCAACAAAGTAAGACTCTGCCAAAAAAAAAAAAAAGCTTCAACCACCCATCACGAACATGCTTGAAACAGGAGAAAAAGAAAAAGAATCAGCAAAGACACAAGATCTAATAACCAAATGGGAGTTATAGAACTGAAAAATATAATAACAAACAAAAAAAATTCAAGAGATTAATTCAGCAGCCAATGGAGAAAAAAAGAAAGAATCAATAAACTGGAAAAGCAAACAATAGAAATTACCCAATCTAAACAATAGAGAAAAGATAGGCTGGAAAAAAAAAAAACCCAGAGCCTCAGAGACCTGCAGGACTAAAGCAACTAATTATCTACATCATCAGGTCTGGAAGGAAAGAACAAAGAAAGTGAGGTTTAAAATATTTGAATTTTCCCCCAATTTGCAACAGATATAAAACCTACAGATTCAAGAAGCTAAGTAAACATCAAATAGAATGAGCCCAAAGAAATCTACTCCAAGACATATAAACAAACTTCCGAAAACTAAAGACAAAGAAAAAATCTTGAGAGCAACAAGAGAAAAATGACACCTTCTGTGGCACCTGTGGCTCAAAGGAGTAGGGCACTGGCTCCATATACTGGAGGTGGCGGGTTCAAATCTGACCCCGCCAAAAACTACAAAAAAAAAGAAAAAGAAAAATGACACCTTACCGATAGGAGAACAACAATTCAAAAGATAGCAGATTTCTCATCAGAAACCATGGAGGCCTGTGGCTCAGTGAGTAGGGCGCCGGCCCTATTTATGTCGAGGGTGGCAGGTTCGAACCCGTCCCAGCCAAATTGCAACAACAACAACAAAATAGCCAGGCATTGTGGTGGGTGCCTGTACTCCCAGCTACTTGGAAGGCTGAGGCAAGAGAATGCCTAAGCCCAAGAGCTGGAGGGTGCTGTGAGCTGTGACGCCACTGTACTCTACCACGACAAAGTAAAACTGTCTCTTAAAAAAAAAAAAGAAACCTGGCTCGGTGCCTGTGGCTCAACGGGCTAAGGCACCAGCCACGTACACCTGAGCTGGTGGGTTCGAATCCAGCCCGGACCCGCCAAACAACAATGACGGCTGCAACCAAAAAAAAAAAAAATGGCCGGGCGTTGTGGCGGGCGCCTGTAGTCCCAGCTACTTGGGAGGCAGAGGCAGGAGACTCGCTTGAGCCCAGGAATTAGACATTGCTGTGAGCTATGATGCCATAGCACTCTATCCAGGGTGACAGCTTGAGGCTCTGCCTCAAAAAAAAAATAAATAAATAAATAAAAGAAACCTTGGAGGCCAGAAGGAAGTGGCACACTTTTTAAGTACCGAAAGAAAACAACTATCAACCCAGGAACAAAGGGGTAAATCAAGACATTTGTTGCCATCAGATACATCCCTAAAAGAACTAAAGAAAGTTCTCTAAATGGAAAGGAGAAAATAAAAGAAAAATCTTGGAATATCAAGAAGAAAAAACAATGAAAAGAATATTAAAAAAAATAGGTAAATGCTTTTTTCCCTCAAGTTTTGATATTTAAAGCAAACATCATAATGCTCTTATGTGGGTCTCAAGGAATATAATGAATATAGAAAGAATATTTAAGACAATTACATTATACACAAGGGAGAACAAGGAGACAAAAGGAAGGGGAGGTTTCCATACTTCACTTGAACTGGTAAACTGTCAACAATAGCAGGCTGTGATTAAGTTATGGATATATGATGTAATACCTAGTAACCACTAAAAAAGCTAGTCAAAAAATCTCAAAAACACTATAGATAAATCAACATGGAATTCTAAAAACTTGTTCAAGTAACCCACAGGAAGACAGGAAACAGAGACACAATAAACAGAAGAAAAGAAATCCAATACTAAAATTTACCCAAATTTTGAAATAAAGAGTTGCTACTAAGGAACTTAGCAGGCAAAATGATCTCCATAGTTAAGAACACAGCTCAAAAGTCAGACCTTTGCTCAAGCCTTGACACTACTACCTTCTAATGGTGTACTTGAGGCAAGTTATATAACCTTTATGAGCTTTAATTTCCTCATCTAAAACAAAGTGTCTCCCTGCAGAGAATTAAAGTTAATACATATAAAACTCTTAAGCCTAATGCCTGGCGCATAGTAAGTGCTCAAAAAATATTAATAATTTGTGTCAGAGGTAAGATACATTCCCAAACTCAGGAGGTCCAGAGACAGAGGAAGGCAGGAGTGAGCTGAGGAAGAGAATAAGGGAGAGTAATTTCACATCTGCATACAAAAGGTCTTAGGTGCCTCTCTCCCACCAGGTCTTAAACACCTACTATCAATCATAATTACCCATAAGAAAGGCAATTAAAAGATCCTTCCAAAGAATAAGAATCTAAAAGAAAAGGCCTAAAGATGTTAAAATGAGTTTATCACAAAAAAAAGCCAGCAGCTCACCCAATTTCAATGGACAGTTAGAGGGTAAATGGATGAGTTAACAGGAAGCCTATAAATAGTTTCTGAAATTAGCAAACCAAGAAAAAGCAATATACACAATTATTCAGAAATGTGAAAATGAATATCAGAATAAAGAGTCCTGCAAAATAGAAGTCTACTGGGAATGGCACTAGAGTGGGAGTGAGGAGAAACAAGAGACAGGTTTTGTTGCTATTTTTATAAGCCTTTGAGTACAATTTAACTAAGAACAAAATGTTTGCTATAATTGCATTTTCCCATTAAACCCTTCAGCATGTATTTTTTTCTTAGCTTATATACCTGTTACAATGTAGGGAAATCTGATTTTAAGTTATAAATAGAAGTAAAAACTAAGAAAGATTCCTCTCATTAAAAAATATATATTTCGCCAGGTATAGTGCCTCATGCCTGTAATCCTAGCACTCGGGGAGGCTGCGTGGGAGGATCACTTGAGCTCAAGAGTTGAAGACCAGCCTGAGCTAAAGCAAGACCCCCATCTCTACTAAAAATAGAAAAACTAGCCAGGAATGGTGGCAGGGAGCCTGTAGTCTTGGCTATTCAGGAGGCTAAGGCAGGAGGAAGATCACTTGAGCCCAGGAGTTTAAGGTACTGTGAGCTATGACACTATGACACTCTAGCCTAGAGCAACAGAGTGAGCCTGTCTCGAAAATATATGTAATTAAATTTAAAAAAATTTTTTAAATGTATTCTCTAATTCCAAACTCTGTAAACTTAAAAATTAGGGATTATCATAATTTCTCACATCTGAAAATTTTACTTTTCCAAAGACAGATGATGGATCCTCTTTAAGAGTCTTAAAGATCAGCTTGGCACCCATGCACAGTGAGGGCAATGGCCACATGCACCAAGGGTGGTGAGTTTGAACCAGCCCTGGGCTAGCTAAACAACAAAGACAACTGCAACAAAAGAATAGCCAGGTGTGTAGTGGGCACCTGTGGTCCCAGCTACTTGGGAGGCGGAAGCAAGAGAAATGCTTGAACCCAAGAGTTTGAGGTTGCTGTGAGCTGTGATGCTATAGCTCTCTAGCGAGGGCAACACAGTGAGACTCTGTCTCAAAAAAAAAAAAAATCTTAAAGATCATTTAAGTTCTACCCATGGTCCCCACCTAGTGCTTAAATTTCTTCTAGCATCTTCAAAAAAGAGACAGAAAACCTAAGCAGGGACAGTGTATTCCATCCACAGCTCCTCTGCCTGAATACTATAATCTAAGTCAACATCTATTTCCTAACTTCTCTTCACCTACTAGTTCTGTTTCTACTTCTAGGACCATTTGTTTCTGTCTTTCACAAATCAGCTCTTTAATAAATGAAGACAGTTGACAGTTATCATGCCTAAATGACATTTCTCTTGGTGAAACTTCCTTAGCTCCTCTCCTAGTAACATTCAAATGTTATACAATTAATAACATACTAACTACCATATGACTTATAGTTAATTTTGGTAGTTTTGCACCATGGCCCTAGTAAAGCATATACAACTCACATGTCTCTTGGCCTGTCTTAACCTAATAAAAACACTGTGGCCCCAGGCAAATAAAAAACTTTTTAGTGTACCAGTCAGTGTGTTAAAATAATATACTGTCCAGGCATGGTAGCTCACTCCTATAATCCTAGCAGTCTGGAAGGCTGAGGCAGAGGGATTGCTTCAGCTCAGGAGTTCGAGACCAGCCTAAGCAACAGACACTCATCTCTACTAAAAATAGAAAAATTAGCCGGTACCATGGTGCACACCTATAGGCCCAGCTATTTAGGAAGCTGAGGACAATTCCAGCTACTTAGAAGGCTGAGGCAAGTAGATTGCTTGAACCCATGAGTTTAAGGTTGCATGAGCTAAGATGATACCACTGCACTCTACCTAGGGCAAAAGAGCAAGATTCTGTCTCAAAAAAACAAAACAAAACAAAACAAAAAAAACATAAAGGTACTAATATATTCTAGGCACCATGGCTCACGCCTGTAATTGTAGCACTCTGAGAGGCTGAGGTAGTAGGATTTTTTTTAAAACAAGAGTTCTTGAGATGAGCCTGAGCAAAAAAAAGACCCTACCTCTACAAAAAAAAAAAAAAAAGTTTAGCTGGGTGGCACATGCCTGTAGTGCCAGTTACTTGGGAAGCTGCGGCAGAAGGATTGCTTGAGCCTAGGAGTTTTAGGTTGCAGTGAACTATGATGCAGCCACTGCACTTGGGGGGGGGGATGGGGAACAGTTAATTAATTATGATGCATGTATACTATGTAATACTACATATAGACAATTATTTTAAACAATGAGAGACAAAAAAAGATCTACTATATGTATATATTTTTTGAGACAGAGTCTCCCTATGTTGTCCTCAGTAGAGTGCCGTAGCATCACTGCTCAGAGCAACCTCAAACTCCTGGGCTTAAGCAATTCTCTTGCCTCAGCCTTCCAAGTAGCTGAGACTACAGGCGCCCGCCACAATGTCCGATATTTTTTTGTTTCAGTTTGGCCAGGGCAGGGTTCGAACCTGCCACCTCGGCAGATGGGGCCGGTGATCTACCCAATGAACAACAGGCACCACCCAGATCTACTATATCTTAAATGAAAAAGTAAGCTACAAAACAAATCATATGGTACGGCTCTATTTTTGTTTAAAAACATGTGGATGAGGCCAGTCACAGTGGCTCATGTCTGTAATCCTAGCACTGTGGGAGGCCAAGGCTAGTGGACTGTCCGAGTTCAAGACCAGCCTGAGCTAGAGCAAGACCCTGTCTGTAAAAATAGCTGGGCATAAGAAAAAGAAAAATAGCTGGGCATGTGGCGGGTGCCAAGACTCCCAGTTACTCAGGAGACTGAGGCAAGAGAATCACTTGAGACCAAGAGTTTGAGGTTGCTGTAAGTTATGATGTTATGGCACTCTACTGAGGGCAACAAAGAGTCTGTCTAAAAAAAAAAAAAAATGTTTAATAATCAGACCAAACGTGTTCCTGTAATCCTAGCACTCTAGGAGGCTGAGGTGAGCTTAAGAGTTCAAAAACAGCCTGAGCAAGAGCAAGACTCCATCTCTACTAAAAACAGAAAAATTAGCCAGATATTGTGGCAGGTGCCTGTAGTCCCAGCTATTCAGAGGCTGAGGCAGGATCACTTAAACCCAGGAGTTAGAGGTTGCTGTGAGCTAGGATGACACCACAGCATTCTACTCAGGGCAAGAGAATAAGATTCTGTATCAAAAAAAAAAAGTTTAATAATCAAATATAGACTTTGTGATTTGAAAAAGTTAAAAATGCTGGAGTGGGGAGAAAAACCTCTCATTGTTCATACTCTTTGACTGCCTAACAACACACTTCTGGAAGTCTACTGTAATGAACAGATAAAAAAAAAAAATCACAGATCAAATGCCTACTGTGCATGTCAATCAAGATATTTCTGTTCAACCAACAAATATCCAAATGTATACCGTATACCAGTTAGAAGCTGGGAATACAGCAGTGAAATGGCAGACAAGGGTTGTATTCTCACATTTAACCATCTTACAGGGAAGATATTCATAAAATAAATACAGTAGAACTTCTGTAAGTAGACCACCAAGGACCTGTAACAAACTGTTCGACATACAAAGGTGGTCAACATAAAGAACTAGGCCTACTGTACTAATACATACAGGTGGTGCATGTCTCATCTATGAACATTAGGTCAACTTTACGAGGTGATCAACGCAGGGAGGTAGGCAACTATAGAGGGTCTACTGTATTTGTAATAAAATACAGTAAATATAACAGGAGACCTGCAACTGTGATTTCAAACTCATTCTTTTCCCTTTGGTCTTTCATTAATGAATATCTTCATCCAAGTCAGAACCCCGACAACCATTTTTGCTTTTCCAATTTACTCACATCTCTAATCTGATTAAGCCCTCTTATGTCTATCATTTCTCAGTATCTGTCTCACTAGGCTCCATTCTTACTGCAACTCTCATCATCTTTAGCCTAGACTGCTGAAGTTCTCCTAAATTCATTCACTGTTCCCTTCAATCCCCTTTCCTATGTGTTGCTCTAAAGATTCTTCTAAAATAAAAGCTCAGAAGGAGAGTAGTAGCTCACACCTTTAAACCTAGCACTTTGGGAGGCTGTATCTGGAGGATCACTTGAGGCCAGTCAGTTCAAACTCAGCCAGGCATGGTGACACAAGCCTGTAGTCCTAGCTACTAATAGGCTGAGGTGAGAAGACTGCTTGAGCCCAGAAGTTCCAGGCTGCAGTGAGCTATAAACATACCACTGCGCTGCAGCCTGGGTGACAGAAAAAGACACTGTCTCTAAAAAAAAAAATAAAACCCTGGAGGGAGGGTAATTGGTGGGACCACTCCTATGTTGCATTTTACAATGGTACATGTTACACTTAATCTACTAAGTGTAGAACATAAATGTCTTAACGCAATAACTAAGAAAATGTGGTGAAGATTTTGTTAACCAGTTTGATGAAAGTATTTCAAACTGTATATAAAACCTTCACATTGTACCCCATAATTGCATTAATGTACACAACTATGATTTAATTTTAAAAAAGTAAAAATAAAAATAACCTATCATGTCACTTTTTCACCAAACTCTTAATAATTTCATAGTACATACTTGATAAGGTCCGAATTCATGAGTATGGCATACAAGGTTCTCTTTGAGGACCCCAGCTCACCTAACTCTTGCCACACCTCATCTCCCAACCACAATCCAGCCACACTGGAAAGCTATAGTTCACCATCTTACCATTCTTTTTTCAAGCTAAAATGCCTTTGCCTATGCAGTGTCCTGGACCTGAGGTACACCAGGCAAACATCTTCTCATCTTACAAGTTTGAGGTTAGAAATTACCTCATCTGGCTCGGCGCCTATGGCTCAACCTGAGCTGGCGGGTTCGAATCCAGCCTGGGCCTGCCAAACAACAATGACGGCTGCAACCAAAAATGGCCAGGCATTGTGGCGGGCGCCTGTAGTCTCAGCTACTTGGGAGGCAGAGGCAAGAGACTCGCTTGAGCCCAGGAATTGGTGGTTGCTGTGAGCTGTGATGCCATAGCACTCTATCCAGGGTGACAGCTTGAGGCTCTTTCTCAAAAAAAAAACAAAAAAAAAGAAAAAGAAATTACCTCATCTATGAAGCCTTTTCTGCCCTTTGGTACAACTGCTTCCTTCTTTGCACCTTCACGACTCCACTAAATCTCAAATATAGCTCTCATATAAGACCTACAAAGCTTTATTACATGAACCTATATGCACACCCACCTCACCCTAATAATCAAGAATTTCTCTGGCTCAGTGCCTGTAGCTTAGTGGTTAGGGCACCGGCCATATTCACTGGGCTGGCGGGTTCGAACCCAGCCCAGACCTGTTAAACAACAATGACAACAACAGCAAAAAAGAAAAAAGCCTGGCATTGTGGTGGGCACCTGTAGTCCCAGCTACTTGGGAGGGTGAGGCAAGAGAATTGCTTAAGCCCAAGAGTTTGAGGTTGCTGTCAGCTGAAATACCACAGCACTGTACCAAGGGTGACACAGTGAGACTATCTCAAAAAAAAAAAAAAAAAAGAATTTCTCTTTTTTTGTGTGTGTCACCAGTACCTAACATATTACCAGGTACATACATTATAATTCAAGTTCAACATTTGTTGAATGAATGAATGGATATATGAGAAAAACTTTATGCACCAAAAGACATTCACTAAACATTACATAATGGAAGAAAAAAATAAAAAGTGGTTAATTAAATTATAGTTTATTTATCAGAAGATACATAGCCATAAAAAAGAGGGTTGTTTTTTTTTTTTGTTTTGTTTTTGAGACAGAGTCTCACTTTATCGCCCTTGGTAGAGTGCTGTGGCGTCACACAGCTCACAGCAACCTCCAACTCCTGGGCTTAGGTGATTCTCTTGCCTCAGCCTCCCGAGTAGCTAGGACTACAGGCACCCGCCACAACGCCTGGCTAGTTTTTTTTTTTTTTTTTTGCACTTCAGCCGAGGCTGGGTTTGAACCCACCACCTTTGGTATATGGGGCTGGCGCCCTACTTGATAAGCCACAGGTGCCGCCCCATAAAAAAGTTTTTAAAGGCAACGCGGATATGAAAATGTCTAGACAGTGTCAGGAAGTAAAAAGGGAAAATATAAAAGAATGATTACAAACTATCCTTTAAAAACTATAGAAACTCTGGCTTGGCGCCTGTGGCTCAACAGGCTAAGGCGCCAGCCATGTACACATGAGCTGGTGGGTTCGAATCCAGTCCGGTCCCAACAATGACGGTTGGTACAACAACCAAAAAATGGCTGGGCATTGTGGCGGGCACCTGTAGTCCCAGCTACTTGGGAGGCGGAGGCAGGAGCCTCTCTTGAGTCCAGGAATTGGAGGTTGCTGTGAGCTGTGATGCCACAGCACTCTATCCAGGGTGACAGCTTGAGGATCTGTCCCCCAAAATAAATAAATAAATACATACATACATACATAGTACAGAAACTCCAGCACTCTAGGAAGATGAGGCAGGTAGACTGTCTGGGCTCACAAGTTTAAGACTAGCCTGAGCCATAGAGAGATGTCATCTCTAAAAATTGTGGCAGGAACCTGTTGTTCCAGCTACTTTGGGAGACTGAGGCAAGAGACTCGCTTAAGTCCAAGAGTTTGAGGTTGCTGTGAGCCAAGATACTACAGCACTCTACCAAGGGCAACACAGTGAGACTCTGTCTCAAAACAAACAAAAAAAAAGAATACAGAAACTTAAAAGTATTTCCAGTAGTAACATCTAGGTAGTAAGACAATGGAAAATATTAGTTACGTCTACTTTCATTTTCCATTATTTTCTAAAACGATGAGTATATATTACTTTAAATAAAAATATACACAATTCTTTTTCTTTCTTACTTTTTTTTTTTTTGAGATGGAATCTCATTCTGTCACTCTGGCTAGAGTGTAGTGATCATCAGAACTCACTATAACATCAAACTCCTTGGCTCAAGTGATCCTCCTGCCTCCACATTTGAGCAGCTGAAACTGACTACAAGTGTGCACCAGCATGGCCAGCTAAGTTTTCTTATAGTACAGACAGAGTCCCACTCTTATTTAGGCTGGTCTAAAACTCGTGATCTCCAGCTAACCCTCCACTTTGGCCTCCCAGAGTGCTAGGATTATAGGCATAAGCCACCATTAGCACCTGGTCACACTACCTTTTTTTTTTTTTTTTGAGACAGTCTCACTTCACCCTGGGTAGTGTGCCTTGGCATCATCATAGCTCACCACTACCTCAAATACCTGCCTCAGGTGACCTCTTGCCTCAGCCTCCCATGTAGCTGGGAATACAGGTGTTTACCACTACACCTAGCTAGTTTTTTTTCTATTTTTAGTAGAGATGGGGCCTCACTCTTGTTCAGGTTGCCCTCAACCTCCTGAGTTCAAGCAATACACCCACCTCAGTGTCCCAGGGTGCTAGGATTATAGGTGTGAGCCACTGTGCCTGGCCTGGCCACACATTTTTAGTAGGGAAGCATTCTAAAATTAGACTGTGATAATGGTTACACAACTCTAAATATATAAAAACGTGTGGGGTGGTATCTGTGGCTCAGTGGGTAGGTGGTGGGTTCAAATCCAGCCCTGGCCAAACTGCAACACCAACAACAAAAATAGCCGGGCGCTGTGGGCGCCTGTAGTCCCAGCTACTCGGGAGGCTGAGGCAAGAGAATCACCTAAGCCCAGGAGCTGGAGGTTGCTGTGAGCTGTGTGACACCACTGAGGGAGATAAAGTGAGACTCTGTCTCTACAAAAAAAAAAAAAGTGTGAATTCTACCCTTTAAATGGTGTGAATTTTATGCTATGTGAACTGTATATATACATCTTTAAGCAGTCAAAACATTTTACCTAAAAAAAAAAAAAAAAAAAAATTTTTTTTTACCTAGCCGGGCTGTGCAGTGGCTCACACCTGTAATCCTAGCACTCTGGGAGGCCGAGGCAAGAGAAGCACTTGAGCCCAAGAGTTTGAGGTTGCTATGAGCTAAGACACCATGGCACTCTACCGAGGGTGACAAAGTGAGACTCTGCCTCCAAAAAAAAAAAATTTTTATCTAATCTTTACTGCAAGAATACCACCAAAGAAACACAAAGGAGCTGGAAGGAACCCAAGAGATAATCCAGGCCAGAGCTCCCATTATGCATATTACAGAAAAGTATTGGCCCTCGCCACAAGTACATCAGTGGTCAAAACCAGACTGAGATTCAGGCCTCCTTTCACTGTTTTGTAATACACTACTGCTTCCATTCAGACAAAAGGCAATAGTCATAAATTAATTAACTATAATCTAATTAGAGGCTATTTTCTAGAGCAAACAGTTGCAGAAAATAAGTCAACAGGAATTTATATAACAGCATATTTCAGCTATTTCTCTATTTGACAGAAGCCTTATAACTGTACTTCACTGAAGGAACAGGATGGCTGGTGATAATTAAAATTGTTGGAATTAAGGTAGGCATGGTAGCTTACTCCTGCAAGGGTGGCCAAGGCGGGAGGATCTCTTGAGATCAGGAGTTCAAGACCAGCCTGAACAAGGGCAAAACCTGTCTCTACTAAAAACAATATTAGGCTTGGTGCCTGAAGCTCAGCAGCTAGGGCGCTGGCCACACACACTGGGGATGGCAGGTTTGAACCCAGCCCCAGGCCAGCCAAACAAAAAGGACAACTACAACAACAACAACAATAGGCAGGTGCTGCGGCGGGCACCTGTAGTCCCAGCTACTTGGGAGGCTGAGGCAAGAGAATCACTTAAGCCCACAAGTTTGAGGTTGCTGTGAGCTATGAAGCCTTGGCACCCTACCAAAGGCAACATAGTGAAACTTTGTCTCAAAAAATAAAAAATAAAAATAGAAAATTAGCCAGGTGCTGTGGGGGGTACTGGTAGTCTTAGCTACTTGGGAGGTTGAGATAAGAGGATCACTTGAGCTCAAGAGTGTGAGGTTACTGTGAGCAATGATGCCACAGAATCACCCAGGGCAGAAAAAAAAAATTGCTAAAATTCATTAACTTGGACAAATAGACTAGATGATTTTCAAACTTCTGTCCTAAATAAGACTTATCACTCTAAAGGAAAGATAAATATCACAATTATACTATAGTTGTGATCTGCAAATATTTCACCTCAATATTTAGATATTTTCAGAGTCTGACACAGATCCCTATTATAATTAATTTCTCCCTTAAAAGGACAAGGACAGCAAGGGTTCAGGGTCTACATGAACTTGAGAAATTGTATTACTAATGGCTGAATATTTAAAACTCTAAAATTAAAATGTCTACACTGAGAATGGCAAATAGTCATCATTCACTCCTCTCATTTAGCGTATTAATTTAAAAATTGCTCACCATAAAGAACAGACTGGATGGATGTGGGCACTAATTATTTTAGCAATGCCTCTTGTCAAGAAATCCCAGATGACAATTCGGCCATCATTACAGCCAACTGCAAGCAGTGTGCCCCACCTATTAAAGGTGCAGGTCAGGGCCATACTGATACAATCCAAAGTTCCATCAGCCTCCTAAAAATTAAAACAAATACAAGAATACAAACCACAACCAGGCATCCAAATTATTTCCTAAAGTTTCCCTATCATTGACGATACTTCTATTGAATTTAATTTGTTTAAGTATACCACAATAATCACTCCATATGTCTTCTTATACCTAGTAAGGTAATTAAAATAGGTTCAGTGCCTATAGCTCAGTGAGTAGGGCACCAGCCACATACACCAAAGGTGGCGGATTGGAGCTAGCCTGGGCCTGCTAAACAACAATGACAAATGCACCCCCCCCCCCACCGCGAAAATGGCCAGGTGTTATGGCAAGTGCCTGTGGTCTCAGCTACTCGGGAGGCCGAGGCAAAGGAATCGCTGAGCCCAAGAGTTTGAGGTTGCTATTAGCTGTGACACTATAGCACTCTAATCTCCCAAGGGCAACATAGTGAGACTCTGTCCCCCCCAAAAAAGGTAGTTAAAATATTTATAAAAGCCAATGATAGATTTTTGGAATATTACCACAGTAACATCGTACAAACTATCTGGAGGGAAAATCAGTGTAATATATAATAACAGAAATCATTAAAAGAGTCACACCTATTGACTCAGTAATGATAATTCAGAGAATTTATTCCAAGAAAAAGTATTTAAAACAAAAACCCTGGGCTCAGAGCCTGTAGCTCAGTGACTAGGGTGCCAACCATGTACACCAGAGCTAGCTGGTTCAAATCCAGCCTGGGTCTGCCAAACAACGATGAAAACTGCAACCAAAAAAAAAAAAATATATATATATATATATGATTTAATAAAAAATAATTTTAAAAAAGAAAAATAGAGTAAATAATACTCTGATAAAAAAAAAATAGCTGGGCGTTATGGCGGTGCTTGTAGTCCCAATTACTTGGGAGACTGAGGCAAGAGAACTGCTTAAGCCCAAGAGTTAGAGGTTGTAAGCTGTGACACCACAGAACTCTACTGAGGGCAACATACTGAGACTCTGTCTCAAAATAAATAAATAAATAAAGGTTTGGCACCTGCAGCTCAACGGCTAGGGCGCCAGCCACATACATCAGAGCTGACGGGTTTGAATCCAGCTCGGGCCTGCTAAAGAACAATGACAACTACAACAACAAAAAAATAGCCAGGTGTTATAGTAGGCACCTGTTGTCCCAGCTACTTGGGAGGCTGAGGCAAGAGAATTGCTTAAGCCCAAGAGTTGGAGGTTGCTGTGTGCTGTGATATTACAGCACTCTACCAAGGGTGACACAGTGAGACTCTGTCTCAAAGGAAAAAAAAAAAAAAAAAACCCTGGAAAAGCCTGTATGTGTAGCATTAGGGAAATCAAATTTCAAGCCACTTTAAATAACCACAATGACTACAGTGAAATACATTTGAGTGTTATGAGTTATTTTTATCCTTAAGAAAGCAGAATACACATATGGCATACATATTATTATAAAAACATGATCTAAACTAGAGAAGCACATGGGTAAAAAAATATGTTCAAGTGATGGTGCTATGAAAAAGCCTTCAAAAGTTCTATTTTCCGGGCGGCTCCTGTGGCTCAGTGAGCAGGGCGCCGGCCCCATATACCGAAGGTGGTGGGTTCAAGCCCGGCCTCGGCCGAACTGCAAAACAAAAAAATAGCCGGGCGCTGTGGCGGGCGCCTGTAGTCCCAGCTACTAGGGAGGCTGAGGCAAGAGAATCGCTTAAGTCCAAGAGCTGGAGATTGCTGTGAGCAGTGTGATGCCACGGCACTCTACCCAGGGCGATAAAGTGAGACTCTGTCTCTACAAAAAAAAAAAAAAAAAAAGAAAAGAAAAAAAAAAGAAAAAGGAGTGAAATCTTTAATCTCATCAATCAGGAATAGTAAAGATGAAATAACAAGACTCCTCAGAAATTCAAAATATCCTTAACAATTATTACAAGAAAACATATGCTCAGAAATATGAAAATCTGAATGAAATTGACTGATACTTGGAAGCACGCCACCTTTAAAGACTTAGCCAGAATGAATTAGAAATTTTGAACAGGCTGATGTGAAGTTCTGAAATAGTATCAACTATACAAAATGTCCCTAAAAAGAAAAGCCCTGGACCACATGGCTTCACATCCGAATTCTACCAAACCTTTAAAGAAGAACTAGTTCCTATATTACTCAACCTTTTCCAAAATGTAGAGAAAGAAAGAATGTTACCCAACACATATGAAGCAAACATCACCTAGAACCAAAACCAGGGAAAGATCCAACAAGAAAAGAAAAGTATAGACCAGAATCACTAATGAATATTGATGTAAAAATGTTCAATAAGATCCTAGCAAACAGAATCCAGCAACAAATTAAACACCAAAACCCAGAGGACTTTATCCCAAGATCTCAAGGCTGGTTCAATATACGTAAATCTATAAATGTTATCCAGCACATAAACAAATTAAAAAATAAAGACCATATGAATGTCTAAATCGATGCAGAAAAAGCTTTAGATAATATCCAAGATCTCTTCATGATCAGAACACTTATGAAAATGGGTATTGAAGGGACATTTCTTAGACTGATAGAGTCCAACTACAGCAAAACCACAGTCAATATCGTATTGAATGGAGTTAAATTGAAACCATTCCCACTTAGATCAGGAACCAGGCAAGGTTGCCCATTGTCTCAATTGCTTTTTAATGTTGTAAAAGTAATTTCAACCATTGCAATTAGGGAAGAAAGGGCAATCAAGGCTATCCACATAGGGTCAGAGTAGATTACTTTCACTTTTTTCAGATGATATGATTGTATAACTGGAAAACA
>CAUYON010018795.1:0-83496 GCA_963573935.1 Arctocebus calabarensis
TTAAAGAAATACTTCCATTGGTAATGCAACCAATGGTTTCTCACAAAGGTAATTCCCCAGGAATTCTGAATCCCACTGAGTGTGTCCTCCGAGCAACAGTGGAAACATTCTTAGAGCATCTAGGCACCGCAGGCCAGCCCCATGGAGAAACCAGAAAACCGCCACCAGTGCAGGGCCAGACCCAGACCAGAGAAGCGCTGAGTCGCCCCTGCCGCCCCTGTCAGCACCTGGCTCCCGCCTGCCGGAGTCACTGGCCAGAGGTCGTGATGGAGTAGCTGGCAGAGGGGTGGCCAGGCAACGACTTCAGGGACTGACCTCCACATTTTCAATGTCAATAGAAAATGGGTTATGGAAAACCTGTATGTCCCGTTCATGGAGATGAAGCTCTTTAAATCTAAATTGGAACTCCTTTTGCAACTTTTCCAGTGAATCCACACATTTTGTTTGGGAATGTAACCAATAGTTTTCCAATAACAGATTTTGTATCCCTGGATGAGTCTGCTGCTCAACAGGACAGGCAGTGGAGGCAAAAACACCCAGTGGGCCGGATAAACGTCCTTGGCAGGCCGCATGTGGCCCGTGGGCCGTAGTTTGAGGACCCCTGTTCTAGCCAGACCACCAAATCTTTGTCAGTTTGCTTTCTTACCATTTATGTGTTTGCTGGAGTAGAACTTTTAATTTCCATCAAGAACTTGCCCTATGTATTTACAATCTGCCTAATCATTTGGCACAGTAGATCTAGCTAGTAGCCTATCTCAGCTTGCAATGGTGCCTTTCTCAACTAAACCTATCATTTCTAGCTTTTGATTTGAAGTGAGAGAAATTTGACTTTTTCTTTTCTTTGAACCCATTCTAGGGTTATTTGCCCTAATTTCAATATTATTGTGTCTTAGGAACTAGGGAGGCCCAAGGAAAGGAAGACAGACCAATAAATGCCTGTTGGTGTGCTTTGAAGGCTGAATGAATGGCCAATTCATGTAGCAGTCAGAAGGCAAGGATATTTATCAATTAAGTTCATTGCCCTATAAGGACATGGTTTGGGGAAACCTGTAACAATTCCAACAGTAACATTAGAGATCATTGGTTGTATCACCTTTAGCAGATATAATACAATAATGAAAAGGTTTGAAATATTACAAGAATTATCAAAATGTGACAGAGACCTATCACGGCACATGCTATTTGGAAGAATGGCACCAACAGACTCGTTCAACACGAGGTTACCACAACCCTCAATTTGTTTAAATAAAAAGTCCTTATCTGCGAAGCATAATAAAAAGAGGTATTCCTGAGGTTTCAACAGATCTCAGAACTCAATCCTCCTTGACACGGATGGAACTCAGTTCATATGGTCACATTAAATCAATAATTGTGGCTAGGATTTGTTTGCAAGACCAATGCTTGCATTCTTGAGATCAGGAAATGGACTAAGAGTAGAAGAGACAGCAGGGCATTTACTTGATAAAAGAAATCTATGCATGACTATGAATAATTTTAATTTCTAACAGGATCAAGAGGAGATTTAAGCTGGCACTCAGTAGTGACTTTGGGCAAAATTTTACTTCTGGGATACTCAGATTCTTCATCTATAAAATAGGGATAACTGAACCTACCTTGCAAAGTATTAACTTAATGGTAGTGAACTGGAATGGTTCTAAGAGATGGACTAAGAGATGTGGTAATATTAGCAACTCAAGTGGTATGTCTGTATGTGATTAGTGTCCATAAAGCAGGTCCCTAGTTAAATGGTGCAGGTTTTTTGTTTCCATGAACATGAAAGAATCTTCATATAAGGTCTTAGCCAAAGTCTTAGTGAATATTTAAGAGAAGGAAACAAAGCATTGACAATACTAGAGTATCTTCTATTTATCAATTAAGCAAGTGCCTGTTTGAGTGCTTTGAAGACTGAATATAGATAATTTCATAGCTTTCCTGAAATCCTTGAGAACACTTCCAATTATGCAGTTCTAAGATATAATCCTCTGAGGTTTATTATTCACACAAATATCAAATGTACCAAACAAAGGGACAAATACAGAATGGAAAACAACAATCTTTGCTCATGCATCAAAGGCATTTTGTACAAGGAGCTCATGTATACAACTGGCTGTCACAAATGCATATGGAGATATTAAACTTATGCCTTAGGAGAGAAACCTAATGATCATGCACCATGAATGTTCCATATCTACTTATCAAGCAATAATATATATGAAGCAATAAATAAATAAAGCTCTGTCTCTTTTTTTTTTTTTTTTTTTTTGGCGACAGAGTCTTACCCTAGTTACCTGGGTAGAGTGCTGTGGTGTCATTACAGCTCACAGCAACCTCCATCTCTTCAGCTTAGCTGATCCTCTTACTTCAGCCTCCTTAGTAGCTGGAACTACAGAGCCTGCCACGATGCCTGGCTAGTTTTTTTTCTTTCTTTCTAGTTTTTGTAGGAGGGGGTGTCTTGCTCTTGCTCAGGCTGGTCTTGAACTCCTGAGCTCAAGCTATCCACTTGCCTCAGCCTCCCAGAGTATTAGGAGTATAGGCATGAGACACCGTTCACGGACAACTCTATCCATTTAAAGAAGTGATGGGAGATGGAAGGAAGAGCTGGAGAAGGAAGAAGTGAATTTATAGTTTGAAAACAAAGAAGGACTTGGGCCTTCATTGTTCTGATATACCTGTAGCCATTATTTCATTTGAGCTGAAATTTAAAAACAGTGTAGAATACAGACAAGAAATTTTCATATTAAAGGAGGGCCACATATTTTAAAACAAATACTAGTGTAAAATTCCTTCCCTCTCTGGTTCCTCTGGTAAACTGGTCTTTAAAGATGCAAATTAATATCATTTTTTTTGTTTTTTGTAGAGACTGTCTCACTTTATCGCCTTCAGTAGAGTGCCGTGGTGTCACATAGCTCACAGCAACCTCTAAATCCTGGGCTTAGGTGATTCTCTTGACTCAGCCTCCCAAGCAGCTGGGACTATAGGCACTCGCCATAAGCCCGGCTAGCTTTCTGTTTTTGCAGTTCAGCCGAGGTCGGGTTTGAACCTGCCACCTTCGGTATATGGGGCTGGGGTCCTACTCAATGAGCCACAGGCGCCACCCATTAATATCATTTCTTAAAGCCTTCCCCACTTCCTCGAAGCTGTCTAGCAGCACTCATAAATCTCTTAGTGTTTCAACATTAGAAATTAAATACCTTGGGTTAGGCATCATGTGCTTTTATGATAACATACTGTCTCAAGGTACTTCTTAAATAATATTGTAACTATTTATTCATTTGTTTCTCCATACTAGATTATCCGTTTTTGAAGGGTTAGCACTGTATGACTAACCTCATGCTGGATGAACTCTCCTAAATCACATTAAATGTTCTACAGCCATAAAGTAGAAAATAATCCACAGATAAACCCTCGGTAATGCTGCTTCGCAAAGATCTCATCAGCCACACCTTCACAGGGATATCACGTTAGTAAGATTACCCTAGGCTCCTGTAGCTCAATGGGCTAAGGCGCCAGCCAAGTACACCTGAGCTCGTGGGTTCGAATCCAGCCCGGGCCCACCAAACAACGACAGCTGCAATCAAAAAATAGCTGGGCATCGTGACGGGTGCCTGTAATCCCAGGTACTTGGGAGGCAGAGGCAAGAGACTCGCTTGAGCCCAGGAGTTGGAGGTTGCTGTGAGCTGTGATGCCACGGCATTCTATCCAACGTGACAGCTAGAGGCTCTGTCTCAAAAAAAAAAAAAGATTACCTCAAGGGCAGAGGGCAGCGATGTATCAGCACAACAAAAACACTCTGATGACATATTTGGCAATAAAAGCCATGGCAATCTCCTGAGGTATAGCAATAATCATTATTCTAATATTATTATAAAACTCTTCAGACATTCCATTTTAAAATAGGCTTGAATGCTTCATTAGCTTTCTCTAACCTCAGCTGGGCCACCCCTACTACCTGTAATCTTTTTATTTTTTAATTCCTAATTTACTCTGTTGCTATAATTTCCAAGAGTTGCTATCTAAACAGCTTCTACTTTCCACGAAGTCCTTACTCCAGCCCTGTGTCCTTTATTTTAAGTGTAAGACTGCCTTCCACTTGGCAGAGATGATCAACACCCTATGATTTTCTTCACCTTTCCCTTCCTCTTCTCACTTCCCACTATTACCTAAAACAAATGAGCCCATGTACAGTCACTCACACATGTAATCTTAGCATGCTGGGAGGCCAAGGCATGAGGATAAATTGGAAGTTCAAGAGCAGCCTAAGCAAGAGCAAGATCCCGTCTTTACTAAAAGTAGAAAAATTATCTGGGTATTATGTGGGTACCTGAGTCCCAGCTACTGAAGAGGCCAAGGGAAGAGGATCAGGAGTTTGAGGTTGCTGTGAGCTAGGCTGATGCCACAGCACTCTAGCCTGGGTGACAGAAGGAAACTGTCTCAACAACAATATCTAATCAAAAACTAACAAAAAAAATGGACAAACAAATAAACATCTTTGTGGATGACTTTAGTTTCTTCATAAGCTACTTGCCCTTTTCTTTCCTTCCCTCTCTTCCACAATGTAGTCTAACATTTAACCTGAGGCTCAATACTAGCTACTGACAATAAAAATTTATTAAAAACAAAGTTATTCTGTAATGGAGCTCAGTCTGGAAGGTTAGAGAGATAGAAACAAATAATTATAATGTATATTGTAAATTTTAAAATCGTACTTTCCCGCTGCCTCAACATCTCCACAAACAGGCTATGAAGCACCCTGCCCAAACAAATGCACCGGTATGATAAAGGTGGCTTCTATCAAAGTTATCCTATCTCCCCTCCTCTGACCATGACCTAGTAATATTTAAATAATATTAAAACCACCTATGAAATGATTCCTGTTCTTTTTATCTGCTCAGTGTCTGCTTAGTTAAGCCTACTTACTTCCTTAGTGCTCTTTCCTTTGTGATCCTTTCTCAGCATGCAGTAACTCTGTCTCTCTAGGACTTGTGAATACAACTAATTTTTCTTCCTGCACTCTCTTGTGTCCCCTCTTGTGGGCATATCTGCATAAGATAATATAAAACACAATGTAGTATGTCATGTGATGCCTGTATCATAAATTAATTCAAAGAATCCCTTCACAGGAAGATTAAATAACCTCATTTTCAGGTTTCATCTTGTTCTGATGATCACGGTTATGTATTGGACAATCAAGGCTAAAACACAAAAACCCTCATCTTGCAATTCTCTTCGCTGTCTAGGATACTAGATTATCCTGATTCTTTAAAGCTAGTACTGAAGTCAGTCCTTAAAAATTAAGGGAAGGGAAATGGTATTTTTCCAGATACCAAAACAAGAAAATACTATTGAACTAGTAATCTCTGTATCAGATGTTCTAATGTTTATTTCGCCTTATAAAATATGATCTAGATTAAACTAAGCAAAGCTATTTTGGAGTTAAACCTGACCATAGAACAACTTGACTTAACAGACATCTACAGAACATTGCATCCTAATAAAATTAAATACACATTTTTCTCATCAGCCCATGGAACATACTCTAAAACTAATCACATCTTAGGTCACAAGTCTCACCTCAGCAAATTTAAAAGACTAGAAATTATTTCTTGTATCTTCTAGGACCATCATGGAAATAAAGTTGAACTCAACAACAACAGGAATCTTCAAACTCATACAAAGTCTTGGAAGCTAGATAACCTTAGGCTGAACGATAGCTGGGCCATAGGAGAGATTAAGAAGGAAATTACCAAATTTATGGAACAAAACAACAATGAAAACACAAATTATCAGAACCTATGGGATACTGCAAAGGCAGTCCTAAGAGGGAAATTTATAGTGTTGTAACCTTTCCTTAAGAGAATGGAAAGAAAGGAAGTCAACAACTTAATGGAACATCTCAAGCAACTGGGAGAGGAAGAACATTCCAACCCTAAACCCAGCATAAGAAAAGAAATAACCAACACTAGAGCAGAATTAAATGAAATTGAAAATAAAAGAATTATTCAAAAGATCAATGTATCAAAAAGTTGGTTCTGTGAAAAGATTAATAAAATTGATAAACCTTTGGCTAACCTAACCAGAAGCAGAAGAGTAAAATCCCTAATATCATCAATCAGAAATGATAAAGGTAAAATAATAGACACCTCAGAAATTCAAAAATCGTTTATGAATACTATAAAAAAATTTACTCTCAGGAATATGAAAATCTGGAGGAAATAGACCAATACCTAGGAACTCACCATCTTTCTAAACTCAGCCAAAAAGACCTGGAAATGTTGAATAGACCTATATCAAGTACTGAAATAGCATCAACTATACAAAATCTCCCCAAAAAGAAAAGTCTCAGGCCAGATGGTTTCACTTCAGAATTCTACCAAACCTTTAAAGAGGAACTAGTACCCATATTATATAATCCTTTCCAAAACATAGAAATAGAAGGTATTCTCCCCAACGTATTCTACGAAGTAAATATCAACCCTGATCCCCAAACCAGGAAAAGACCCAACAAGGAAGGAAAACTACAGACCAATTTCTTTAATTAATATAGATGCAAAAATATTTTACAAGATTCTAGCAAACAGAATCCAGCAACACATCATACAAAAATTATACACCATGACCAACTGGGTTTTATCTCGGGGTCTCAAGGTTAGTTCGACATACATAAATCTATAAATACAATATACCACATAAACAAAACAAAAAACAAAGATCATATGATTCTCACAATTGATGCAGAAAAAGCTTTTGATAATATCCAGCATCCTTTCATGATCAGAACACTTAAGAAAACAGGTATAGAAGGGACACTTCTTAAACTGATAAAGGCTATCTACAGCAAACCCACAGCCAATAATTGAAAACATTTCCACTTAGATCAGGTACCAGGCAACGTTGCCCAATGTCTCTATTGCTCTTTAACATTGTAATGGAAGTCTTAGCAATCAGGCAAACAGAAAGCAATTAAGGGTATCCAAACAGGGTCAGAGGAGGTCAAACGTTCACTCTTCACAGATGATTATAATTTTATACCTGGAAAACTCCAGGGACTCAACTACAAAACTCTTGCAATGATCAGGGAACACAGCAGTGTCTCTGGATACAAAAATCAATACTCACAAATCAGTAGCTTTTATATATACCAATAATAGTCAAGCTGAAAAATCAGTCAAGGACTCAATTTTTTTTACAGTAATGCCAAAGAAGATGAAACATCTGAGAATTTACCTAACAAAGAACATGAAAGATCTCTACAAAGAGAACTATGAAACTCTGAGAAAAGGAATAGCTGAAGATGTCAACAAATGGAAAAACATACCATGCTCATGGCTGGGAAGAATCAACATTGTTAGAATGTCCATACTACCCAAAGCAATATACAAATTTAATGCAATCCTTATTAAAGAACCTCTGTCATACTTTCAAAGACCTGGAAAAAATACTTCTTTTTATATGGAATCAGAAAAAAACCTCAATTATTCAAGACATTACCCAGAAATAAAAAGAAAGCAGGAGGAATCATGCTACCAGACTTCAGACTACACTATAAATCTATAGGGATCAAAACAGCATGGTACTGGCACAAAAACAGACAGACAGATATATGGAACAAAATAGAGAACCAAGAAATGAACCCAGCTACTTATCGTCATTTGATCCTTGATAAGCCTATCAAAAACATTCAGAGGGGGAAAGACTCCTTATTTACAAATGGTGCTGGGAGAATTGGCTGGTGACCTGTAGAAGACTGAAACTGGACCCTCACCTTTCACCATTAACAAAAATTGACTCTTACTGGATAAAAGATTTAAATAAAACATCAAATTATACAGATACTTGAACAGCATGCAGGGGAAACTCTTGAGGAAATTGGCCTGGGAAAATATTTTATGAGGAGAACCCTCTCATCCCCCAACCCCAGCAGCAATTGAAGCAAAACCAAAAATACTTTACTGGGACCTGATCAAACTAAAAAGCTTCTGCACAGCCAAGAACACATTAAGTAAAGCAAACAGACAGCCTTCAGAAAGGAAGAAGATATTTGCAGAATATCTAACAAAGATTTGATAAGCAGAATCCACAAAGAACTCAAACGTATTAGCAAGAAAAGAACAAGTGATCCAATCTCATAGTGGGCAAGAGATTTGAATAGAAACTTCTCTGAAGAAGACAGGTGCATAGCCTACAGACATGTGAAAAAATGCTCAACATCTGTAATGATCAGAGAAAAGAGAACCAAAACGACTTTGAGATATTATCTAACGCCAGTTAGAGCAGCCCACATAACAAAAATTCCAAAACTACAGATGTTGGCATGAATGTGGAGAAAAGGGAACACTTCTGCACTGCTGGTGGGATTGCAAACTAATATGTTCCTTTTGGAAAGAAGTTTGGAGATCACTTAGGGATCTAAAAATAGACCTGCCATTTGATCCTGTAATTCCTCTACTAGGTATATATCCAGAAGACCAAAAATCACTTTATAACAAAGATATTTGCACCAAAATGTTTATTCTAGCCCAATTCATAATTGCTAAGTCATGGAAGAAGCCCAAGTGCCCAATGACCCACAAATGGATTAATAAATTGCGATATATGTATACCATGGAATATTATGCAGCCTTAAAAAAGATGGAGACTTTACCTCCTTTATTTTTACATGGAGCTCAAACATATTCTTCTTAGCAAAGTATCTCAAGAATGGAAGAAAAAGTATCCAATGTGCTCAGCTGTACTACAAAACCAATATACAATCACCACACTTCCATATGAAAGCTATAACCCAACTACAGCCCAAGATGAAAGGGGAAGAGAAGGATGGGTAGAGGGAGGGAAATTGGTGGGACCACACCTATGGTGCATTTTATAACGGTACATGTCAAATCTACTAAAGTGTAGAGTATAATGTCTTAACTCAGTAATTAAGAAAGTTCAGTGAAGTCTATGTTAACCAGTTTGTTGTAAGTATTTCAAATTGTATATAAAACCAGGGCATTGTACCCCATAAATGCATTAATATACACAGCTGTGATTTAATTAAAAGAAAAAAAATATGATCTATAGTTGATAACATAGTATATTGCCTAATAATATTCCTATGTAACTTATCTCTTAGATGATAAGCTTTCAACCCAAATGACTGCCTTTTATTATATGGAGATGTTATTTAGGCACCAAAAGAAATTTATACAGATTATTTCACTTTAATCTGCTGACATTGAAAGTCTTTTTTCCTTGGAGTCTCAGACAAGGGATTAAGATATGTGCAGATATGCTTTCATTACTTACAAGGATGAGACAGGAGATAATACACACACTGGAGGTTATAACAAAACAGAATTAAGGAGAGCTGGGACTCAAACCAATGGCTGGTCCAAAAGCCTACAATGAACTATTTTTCAGAAAAGCAAATGTCTTAAATTTATGGGTGGCTTTATTTGAACCAATAAGTATAATTCTAGTCTTAGAGACATATTATCCTCCCTTTTTTACATGAAAACTCAACAAATTGCAACCAATAATCATGTTGTTAGCTAATTTCATACTCCTTAACACCAGCATATACCATTTCATTGCTATATGCTTTCTAAGAAAAAGTGAAAAGTTCAATCATTTTTGACAGCTTGTTTAATTTGCTCATTTGAGCAATCTAGTTTTAAATTTTTCCTAATATATGCTTTCTTTAATCAAGTAGGCAAATTTACAAATAGAAAAATATAGCTTTTTATTTTGTATTTTGTAAATGATTTTTACTTGGATTTAAATAGTCAAAAATAATTTCTCTGAAATCTTCTGATTATACTATAGGAAAGGCAATTTATCATTACTAGAGAGAAGAGGGACAAAAGCAAGAACTGGTTTTAAATCTTATTCTTTATATATTAAATTTATGTCAAGTTATTAACTCCCAAGCCTCAGTTATTCTTAATCTGCAAAGTAAACACATTATACTTAATAAGGATTTTGTGAGATAGTATATGAATAAAACCAAGGAGAAGAGAAAAGGAATCCTTTAAAATCGCTCTTCCTTTCAGAACAAAATCTCAAAAATCACATGTAAATGGATATAAACAAGTTTTTCTAGTTATTGATACAATTTATAAAGAGCCCCAAACAAGTCCATACAGTGATAAAGTCAAAGAGCAGTAACATGTAAAAGTACACCTAACAAATAAAACTGACAGAGTAGAACAGGCACTTCATAAAAGAATGATCAATTAAGAAAGAGATTCTTACTCACTTGCATAAATATTTTGATAGAATGTATCTTTATTAAATAATATTTTCTCTTCGAATACTTTTAAATTCATAGGAAAGGTACAAAGATAATATACAGAATTCCCAGCTATCCTTTATTCATCTTCTCCTAATGTTAGCATCTTATGTAACCAAGGTACATTTGTCAAAATCAAATCACTACCCTTTTTATAGTTGGACATTCCTCCCTCCCCTATCCCCTGGTAACCACTAATCTGTTTTCTGTCCTTGTATTTAGCTTTGCTTTTTCAAGTGGTATATGGAATCACATCATTTATATGACAAACTATCAAGTATAGACTTTAGAATCATTGCTTTTTAGTTCTGGCTTTCCTCACTTAGCAAAATGTATGTAATATTTATTCGTGTTGCAGCATGAACAACCAACTCATTTCATCTTGCTGTTGAGTACTGTTCCATTGTGTGATGTAGCACTCACCTGTTGTTTATGCATTACCTTCTCTAGGATGCAACTTGGTTGTCCTAGTTTTGGCTATTATGAATAAAGCTGCTGTAATATTCACATATATGTTTCTGTGTGAATGCATGTTTTCGATTCTCTTGAATAAATACTTAGGAATGCTAAATAAGAAACTGTCAAACTGTCTTCCAAAGTGGCTACACCATTTTGGATTACTACTGGCAATGAATGAGAATCCTTGTTCCAGTTCCTCACCAGTATTTAGTACTGTCAAATATATATATTTTTTATTTTTAACAATTCTAACAACTGTGTAGGAATATTTCATTGTAGTTTTAATGTGCATTCTCTAATCATAAATGATGTTAACCATCTTTTCATATCCTTGTTTGCCCATATCTCTTTCTGATTAAGTATCTATTCATGTCTTTTGCCTGTTTTTTTTTTTTTTTAATTTGGGTTGTTTGTTTTCTTACTGTATTAGTTTCCTATTGCTGCTCTAATAAATTATCATTAATGGTAGGACTTGCATTGTTTTCAACTTATAGCCTACCTTATAACTGTAGTAGGCTAGAAGTTGATCACATGTCCAACTGGGCTAATAAAATCAAGGTGTCAAGCAAGACTGTCCCCTTCTGGAGGTTCCAGATGGAAAATATGTTTCCATGCCTTTTCTAGCTTCTAGAAATCACCCACAGTCTTTGGTTCATGTTTCTCTTCCTTCATCTTCAAATCCTGTATCACTGGATTGAGTTAATAGCAAATCTCTCCCACTTCCTTTTCTCCGATCACTCCATTTTGGATTAGGATACAGATATCTTTGGAGGAGCATTATTCTGCCTATCACACTTATTGTTAAGTTCTTTGTATAGTCTTAGACACAAATCCTCTGTTGGACATTCAACTTCCAAATATTTTCTCCCACTGAAAGGCTGTTTTTTCATTCTTGTAACAATGTCTTTCAAAGTAAAACTTTGAAATTTTGATGAAGCCCAATTTGTCAATTTTTTAAAGTGAATTATACTTCTGGTACAAATTTTAAATACTCATCGTCTTACTCAACGTTAAGGAGAATTTCTCTTATGTTTTCTTCTAGAAGTTTTACAGTTTTATGTTGTACATTTTGGGTCTAGTATACATTTTGAGTCAATCTTTATATATGATATGTAGTACATCCTGAAGTTCATTTCTTTTTACACAGAGATATTCAATTGTTAAGCACCATTTTTTGAAAAGGACTGTCCTTTACTGAATTTCATTTTAACCTTTGCCAAGAATCAGCTGACTATATTTGCATGGCTTTATTTCTGGAATCGTTATTCTGTTTCATTGAACTATGTGTTTAACCTTTGGCCAGTATCACACAGGCTTGATATATGTAGGTTTATAGTAAGACTTAAAATTGGGTAATGTAAATTCTCAACATTTTTATTTAGAGTTTCAAATTTCAGGGGTTATTCTAGTTCATTTGCCTTTCCACATAAATTTTAGAATTAGCTTGTCAATATCCACAAAAAAGCCTGCTGGGATTTTGATCATGATTGCACACATGGACGTGAACTATCTTTGCACTATTACTTAATGAAATGCAAATTAAAAGATATTTTCAGTTATAGTCACAAAGATTACAAAGAGTAAAAAATGGCAATGTTATAGAGAAACGCTAACTATGTGCTTTGCTGGTGAAATACAAATCGGTTCAGTCTTTTTGGAAGGCAAATAGCAATCCACAAAATTGTTTTGCATGTTTATTGTTTTCACCTAATTATTTAATATCTAAGAATTGTTAGTACATATACTTGCAGAACAGGTAAGTACCAGAATATTCACCGTATAAATATAATATACACCGTCTCTCTTATATGTTGGACTGAACAACAATCTTAGCATGCATAAATTTTATAGTAAGTAGCATATAAAAAGCTTCCAGAATTTTATACAGCTAGAGCACTAGCCAGGTCCCAAGTATGCTACTGGACAGCAGACACTAGCTAGATCCTAATGGCACTGCAAAGGCTTGGAAAACACAACTGACACTGGAGCCACAAATTATCAAAGGAATGTTAGAACTGTATCCTAAACTTAATCATGTCAAGTACCTGCTTATAAAAAAAAAAATTAACATTCTTCTATAGTTTTAAACAAGATTCAAATCTTATCACTAATATTCGCAATCTCCAAGATATAACCCAAAATCCAAAACTTCAAATCCCAAGGGAAAAGAAAAATCAACAACAATAATCCTGAGGTGAAATAGATGTTAGAATTATCACAAATTGAAAACAGCTACTATAATCATGCTCAAAAAGTATGGAAGAACACTGTTGAAGAGAAATTAGAACTTCTCATTAGAACAATAGGAAACAGAAAAAATCATTAAATGGAAAATTTAGAAATGCAAACTACAATGAAATTAAAATTCATTAATGGGCTCAATACCAGAATGAAAATTACTTTAGAAAAGATCAGTGAAACTGAAGATAGATCAATAGAAATTCTCCATCCAATCTGAATAGACAGGGAAACACAAGGGGAAGAAAAGCAATAAACATAATCTCAGGGTCCTACAGAAAATGCCAAAAGATATAAGCTGGGCCCTGTGGCTCACATCTGTAATCCTAGTACTCTGGAAGGCCAAGGCAAGTGGATTGCTTGAGCCCAGGAGTTCAGCATCAGCCTGAGCCAGAGAGAGACACTAAAAATAGCCAAGTGTTGTGGCTGGTGCCTACAGTCCCAGTGACTCAGAAGGCGGAGCAAGAGAACCACTTGAGCCCAAGAGTTTGAGGTTGCTGTGAGCTATGACGCCACAGCACTCTAATGAGGGAGACAAAGTGAGACTGTCTCAAAATAAATAAATACGTAAATAAAAACTAAAAGATCTAACACTGATGGCTTTTGAGTCCAAAAAGGAGAAGAGAAAGAGTATGATGCAAAAATACCATTTTAAGAAATTATTGCTAAGTGATATCACAATGATGGCAGAGTAGGAATCAATCCCTGCTCCGAAATAACAACTGAACTGGCAAGAAATGTCAGAATCAACTATTTCAGAACTATGAATAGAGTACAGCTGAATACTTACAGCATCCAGATGAGTGCTTAATGAAGTAGGAAGCTGTTAGATTTCAGCATTTTGCATTAGCACTTACCACCTCAAACCTTCAACTAGCATCAGGCAGTGAGAGAAGAGAGGCTTGAGTTCCTGGTGCAGCTTGCTGTTGCCAGGGTGGACAACAAGGACCGTGACTACCAAAAATCAGAGTTGTATATTTGGATCTGCCTACTACCCCTTCACTGTGGGGCCAGCACAGAGAATGGCCATTGTTTCAGTCCCTCAAGTAGATTTCTTGAGGCCTATGTTGAAAGAATTGAAGAAATAGAAAACCTATTTTTCTCTCTCTTTTCTTATTGGTTTCAGGCATTCATGTAAAACTATGGCAGATCACCAGCAGGCTACAGAAAATATGGAAAGGAGAATTCAGTAACCACACATGACACAAAACAGCTTTTGCAAAAATAGTTTGCAAAGTCACTACAAATGAACGACTGCAGCCTTCAACAAAAAGCTAGCAATCTCTGTGGAGGGAAAAGATTTCTCAACAGAAATCATGAAGGCCAAAAAGCAATGGAATCATATATTTATAATGCTGAATGAAAAACAAACAAACAAACAAAAAAACAAACCCAAGAATTCTAAATTCAACAAAATGCTCCTTTGAAAATAATGAAAGAAATTAAGACGTTCTTGGATTTAAAAAAAAATTTCGTTTAAAGCAACCTAAGGTAGTCCATCTCTAGTAGACTTGCCGAACAAGAATGCTAACGGATGTACTTCTAGTTCAAACGATGTACTTCTGGTTCAAATGCAAGCACATCACATCATAACCCAATATCACATGAAGAAATACAGATTTCTGGTTTAGCTAAGAACTTAGGTATAATAAAAGCTAATATCATTGTATTTTTGGTTTCTTGCTCTTTTTCTGTTTCCTATACAATTTGAAAGACAATACCTAAGACAATAATTATAAATGTAGGTTAGTAAGAATGGAACGTATATAACTGTAATTTATGAAAATAACAATGTGAAGAGGAAGGGACAGAACTTAAAAGGAGTAGAGTTAATGTATCTTATTAAAGTTAACTTAGTAACAACTCAAATTAGACTGTTATAAATGTAGGATGCTAACTGTAATCTCCATGGTAGCCACTAAGAAAAAAAACCTAAAAAAATTACAGAGAAAGATTTAAATAAAGAGTCAAAATTGTTACTAGTAATCAATCCAAAAAAGAAGGCACTATGGAAGGAATTGAGGGGAAAAAAAAGAGAAAATATATAGAAAAAAAAAACCCCCCAAATGGCAAAACTAATGGCCATTACCAGTAATGGATGGTTATTGGTAATACCTTTAAACAGTTTTACTTTTTTATGTACTAGATTAAAATCACCAATTAAAAGATAGATTGGCAGAATAAATTTTCGAAAGTTTCTTCATATGGCTTTGAGTTACAAATAAAAAATAAATTTGAAAAGGGCTGACTGAAATCTAAATGTCCATAATAATTAAATGCAAATGGTCTAAATATACCAAATAAAAGACAGATTGTGTGAGTGGATTAAAAAACAAGACACAATGATATGCTATCTTAAGTCCACATTAAATGTAAAGATATAAGTAAGTTAGAAGAAAAGGATGAAAAAAATGTCCCCCCAAAGATATATAAAACTATGCTACTTTCAGGAAAAAATATCTGTGGCCTGGGATAGGGCAAAGAGTTTTTCAACATGACATCAAAAGCATGATTCATAAAAATGAGACTTTATCAAAATAAAAAATGCCATTTATTTGGCATTTGGAAGAAAGGGGGGGCAAATACCTTTTGATCTTTAATGGACCCTAGTAAGAAAATGAAAAGACAAGCTACATACTTAAAACATTTATACTTCACATGCCCAACAAAAAACTTGTATTCAAGATCCATAAAGTATTTTCAAAATTCAATAGCCAAAAAAACAAATGGCCCAACTTAGAAAAGAATAAAAAGACTCAAACAGATACTTTTCTTTCTTTTTCTTTTTTTTTTTTTCTCTTTCAGAAACTTTTCTAAAGAGGATATCTGGAAAGCAATTAAGTACACAAAAAATGTTCAACATCACTCACTAGCCATTAGGAAGATACAAATTAAAACTACAATGAGATGCCCTACAATCCTAATAAGAAGGCAAAAATAACAAAAAATGAACCAACAAGAAACCTTATTGGTATTTATAAAAATAGAAATTATGTTGAAATAGAAATGAAATTCAGGAGTACTGACATCTTAACTAAATTCATTTCAAATGCCCTAATACTAATAAAATGCAAATTAAAATAAAGGTCAGACATTTTTAATTTCTAGTCTTACAAAGATTACGAAGGTAAACAAACATGAAGGAAAAGTAACAGTGCAATTCAAATTGCTTCCATCTTTTTGGAAAGCAAATTGCAGTCCATACAATTTCCTGTGTGCATTTCTTTCCTCTTTTTTATGTAATAATTTTTAAAAATTAAATCATAGCTGTGTACATTAATGCAATTATAGGGTACAATGTGTTGGTTTTATATACAATTTGAAATACTTTCATCAAACTGGTTAACACAGCCTTCATCACATTTTCTTTTTCTAGGACAGAAAGACATACAGAACAGACATGTACACATGTGTTTACTGCAGCACTGAATGTAATAGGCTTTAAAAATCCAAGCTTCTATGTTAGAGACAGGTTAAACAAAGTATGGATAAAAATACTATGCAGCCATTAAACAGGTAGAATTGTAGGTGTGAATGGGGAAAAATGAAGTTATAATTACTATGAGTATACGGTAAAGGAAAAAGAATTTCCATGTAGGGTAGAGTATTTATATTAATGTCAAAAACTGACATTAACGTTGCCATATTTAATTTGGGGAGGGAGCTAGGAAACAAACTGTGACTACTCTAAAAGGCATTAATGTTGAGAGGAAGAAGCCAGTTTCAAAAGGTTTATAATTCCATTTATATGGTATTCTGAAGAAAGGGAAAACTATAGTGCATGAGAACAGACCAGTGGTTGCCAGAAATAAAGGAAGCATGAGATCGCATGAAGGATGTGCTTTTAGGTGATGGAAGTGGTCTGTATCCTGATTGTGGTAGTGGTTACATGAATATAATACTTGAGCTAAAAATCAGAACTGTACACCAAAAAAAAAAAAAAAGGTAAAAAACAAACTTTATATACATCAATTTTAAAAGGAAGAAGAATGTTTTAGGTTGCAAACTAGTGTGGATGCTATCTTACTATTTTCCCAGAAAGCAGAAATTAGGATGCTATATATATATTTTTTATTACTAAAGTCTTTTTTTTTCATTTATTTCTGATTCAAGGACAATTAAAAATAGTCTGCTAAATAAAAGCATTAAGAAACATTGTTTTACATATACACAAATGTGTTATTAATATAAATCTTTCTGTTTGAGAATGAGGATAGAGTTCTTCACCCTATAGAGAGGGCATGAAGACAATTCTCCTTTCTAGCTTGTATATAAGAGTTAATCAAATCCCTTATGCTATACAGTATCTTTAAGACAAACTAACGAGTCACTGGTTTTATATTCTCCTGAATGGAATCTCTCATTCTTCTCATACGTATAAATATGTAAAGTACTACATTGGATACTGAGAGGTTTTTCTTCTCTATTTATACATATATTGCTATCCTTTTGGTTTGAATTTGCATCAAATCTTTGTCTTCATGCAAACTATTAATAATGTTTTCTCTTGCACAAGAGAACAATATAAGCATTACAAAATTGTTCAAATTGTTAAGTTATACATTATAATTAGTTTGGCAGAGCTAATACAAATCACATTTACAGACGAACAATAATAAAATTGAAGTACCAGTTAAATATCCAAAATAATTAAAGGAATCATTTTTAGCCTGGTATAATTAGCTAATTCACTTTACAAGCATTTATTAAAATGAATTCACATGTTATTATTCCATAGGTAGTTACACAATAGTGTTTATACAGGAAAAAATAATGAACCAAACTCTTTGTATCTAGCACTCCACAATTAAAATGAAGACTCCCCAAGTAATATCAATCTAGGATAGACTAATTAAGTTTGGTTTGATAACCATTCATTTCTTCTATTGCCTCTGAGCAAATTGTTTATTAGAGAAAGTTATTTTACACAAATCAAATCAAACTGGATAAACCATTATATTTGAAGGAAACTTTAGCCATCAGTCAATTAATCCATCATTTTCTCCAGACACTATTGTTTAACAAGCAGATCATATTATCAACAATTTAGATATCATATGATTCAATTATAACAGTAAATTTATTGACAGTTTCTCTAATACTTTTATTATGAGTAAATTTGTAATTCTCTCTACCTTTGTGAGCAAAGCAAAACCAATTCAGTTATTTAGGTCAAATACCAAATAAATACAAAATTCTGTACAAATTTTATAGTGGTTTCAAAGTATTATTACAAAAGGAAAAATAAATGTTAGAGAATTAAAACTGCTAATAATGCATGATAAAATTTCAACATAAAGTCATTATTAAAACATTTCTTCAATATGCTGAAATATATCTATATCTATATATTACATTTAAAACTCTATTTTAAGAATAGCCTTAGAAAAAAATTAATTTGTACTAACAAACTATTAAGAAAAATTTAATCTTAATGTTCAAGCCATATGCCAATTGAATTTATATGATCTGCTAAAACCTAAAAATACAAATTTCCAGTTCTATTTCTAAGAATACAGAGTTCACGGGAGGAATCAAAATTAAAATGCACCATATGTACTAATATTTACTGACAGCAGAAGAAGGAAAATAACTAATACCTTTCTGCATCTGCTCAGAAGCTCTTATCATAATAGTGCAACAGGATTGATCTCTAGTTCTTTTTTTCTTTTTGAGACAGAATCTCACTATGTTGCCCTTGGTAGAGTACCGAAGTGTCATAGCTCACAGCAACCTCAAAGTCTTGGGCTTAAGTCACTGTCTTGTCTCAGCCTCCCAAATAGCTGGGACTACAGATGCTTGCCAGCGCATCCAGCTGTTTTTTTGTTGTAGTTAGCAGGCCCAGGCTGGGTTTGAACACTCAAGCTGCGGTGTACGTGATTGGCAACCTAACTTCTGAGCCCTGGGTGCTGAGCCTGATCTCTAGTTCTTAGTGGAAAATGCATAAATGTATAATTTGCTAATTCACCAAATCGAATTAAATCTCAAAACAGGGATTTTTCTTTAGTGTAAAGATTTAAAAATAGATCCTTTTTATATACATTTATCTCTTCATAAATTTGGGTCCTGGAATACAAAGTATTTAATAACACTTTAAGATTGTCTCCAACAGTTCATTAGCAGTTTTAACCACTGAGTTTAAATCTCTTTAGAGTTTTGAATCATAGCATAAGACTTTTTCTCTACCTTAGAACAAGAAAGTTTTAGACTCCCCAGGGAAAGTCCATAAATACTATCAGAATGATAGAATAGTAGGTGCTAGGAGCTTTTGATTTAACCTAAGCCAACACTCCCTTGCATTACACACATATAAAAAACTGGTAATTAGAAGTATCTGACCCCATATTACATATCTAATTGTCAGTGTTGATTAAACAAATACGTTGTCTAATAATTTTTATATGCAATAAATATATTCTTATTGAACAACTATAGCAACTGCCAGCTAGCCTATGTGATCTAACAGGGACATGTGACATGGAGGCAATGTCATCTAGTAGCCAAATGAATATGACCTATGAATTACAAATTCCTATATCCACAAGTCTCAAAAGGCACTCTTAGTAGGATTACAGAGAGATACCACAGAGAGTAAGGACTGACCCTTTGGAATATCTGGCTCCTTGCAACCCTGCATCCTCATTTCGGTCAGAACCATTTACTTCTGTGTAAAATTTCATTCGAAGAAATAGTTCTGCTGGTTGGAAACCGGTTTGAAACCACTATCACATCCTATGTATATGACTGGAATCTTCAGAATAAAATATTTTAAGTAAAATAGGAGTGACCCTAGGTTTATTTTTTTGAAAGAAGAACACTTCATTTTACAAATCTGCCTCAAAAAAGAATTACTTATTATAAAAGTAATTATAGGAATATCTTGATACTTAATAGAGGTATTTGCATAGTACAAACTGTTTAACACTTAAGTACAAGAAAACAGTCATCAGTCAATACATGACATCAACTAGATCTCTTTTCTCTGAAGTTGGTTATTTATATTAACCAAATTATCCTTTTAAAAACCGTGCAGAAAAGATTTTACATAACTACTTCTCTAAACATTTATAATACATACTACCTTTGTATAAACCAAAAATTTAAGAGTAGGAGTTTTTCTGTAAATTTGATTTTCCTGGGAAAAAGATGATGCCCCTTCTAGAGTAGGTTATTATAATCATTAAATGGTTCTTAGAAAACATTGGGCTTACATTTGGTTTTACATGTTTTTGATTTATAGTTATAATTAAGAATAGCAATGTAAAAAGGACACTAGTTAGAACCTTTTAATCCAAAGATGATTCAAATATGACTGTTATTATAATAACGTCTACTCCTGATGTTCCTGATCACGCTCAAGATATTAGCAAAGAGAATATTCCTCTTTGATGAAAACAACTCAGCAGCAGCAGCATTAATCAATCATCTCTTTCACCACAAGTATTTTATTAATACTGAAAACAACAAATGTATTTAAGTGTTGCATCTGCCTATAGTGATGTATAGCCATGTACTGCACAGCAACATTTCTGTCAACAATGCACTATATGTACAATGGTCCCTCAAGATTATAACAGACCTGAAACATTCCTAATGCCTAGCAGTATCTTGATGGTCCTGTGTAGGTGTAGGCTAATGGCTAATGTGTTTTTGTCTTAACTTTTAACAAAAAAATTTAGCAAAAAGCTACAATGTTTGTGTTTTAAGCTAATTATTATTACAAGAATCAAAAAGTTAAAAAATTAAAGTTTATGAGGATACAGTAAGCAAGGTTAATTTATTATTATTATTATTAAGAAAGGAAAGTGTTTTTTATAGACTTAGTGCAACCTAAGTGTAGAGTTCTACCGTAGTATACATGCATAGTAATGTCACTTACCACTCACTCGCCAATTCACCCAGAGAAAATTTCCAGTCCTCCAACCTCCATTCATGGCTGCCCTATGCAGGTGTACGATTTTTTATCTTTTCATATTGTATTTTTACTGTACCTTCCCCTTTTATGTTTAGATACACAAATACTTACCATTGTGTTATAACTGCCTACTCATACAGTATTGCAGTATAGCAACATGCTGTACAGGTTTGTGTTCTAGAAGCAATAGGCTATGCTATAAAGCCTAGGTGTGCAATGAGCTATACTATCTTGGTTTGTTTAAGTACATCTATGATATTAGCACAATGAGAAAACTGCTTAACAATGCAATTCTCAGAACATAACCCATTTAAGCAATGTACAACCTTACTTCAAAAAATGTTTTAAACTAGGATATACAGTACCTCCTTCAACAAGTAAAAATAGGTTTTTGCATTTAATACAAGTTAAATTATGGAGACAACAGTGGTAGTTTAGTTTCATTTTTTGTTTGGGGAGGGCCTTGCACCTAGCGATGGTTAAAAAAAAAAAAAAAAGAGGAATCACAATAGAAATGAACCAAATGAGTGACATTAAATACTGAAACGGCTCACTGCTTAATAAATATATAACATGACCCTGAATTTTTTACAGTAGCTTTCTATAAGTTAAATGTCTTTAGATACTGCATTTTTACCACTATTTCATACCATTATAGGAGAAAGTAAGGCATGACCAGATCTAGTCAATAGCTCAAGGTCAACCAGTAGGACAATCAGGATTTGAACCTAGTTATCCAGCTGCCCAAGATTTATTTGCTTACAAGATCATATACCACTCTCAGTGAACAAATAGTGCCCATTTAACCATCCATGAAAATTACTGAGCCCCCACATATGTGAGATACATGTATCTACATTCTTATTTCACACTGCCAGTGTCCCTTTGGTACTATTAGTAGGTATTCCTACTCTCAGATAATCACTACATCCACTATGGGCCATAGAGGTAACAAAGTATTTATTTACTGTGTTTTATCTTTAATTAATTTCAAACTTACAGAATAGTTATGAAATAGTTACAAAGAATTCCTACATATCCTTCACTCACCTTACATTATCAATCATGAAACTTTTAAGAGATGTGGCTAGGACAAAAACAGCCTTCTGACTCCAAGCAATATGGCTCTCTCAATTACACAACTTTCTATATACCAGGAACCATGGAGGTACAAAGAATTATAAAAGCCTATAAATGCCACTGCAAATATTTAGAATTTTGTATGAATTAAACTAGTGAATAATAATCACATAATAGAATCCAACGCCTATGTACAGTGATTTTCAATACTAAAGAGATTTTTACTAGGACTATCACAAAGAAACAAAAGTCCTACGGCACCGTTTCCTCATCTGTAATTTCTTACAGCTTTGAATTTTTGTATGGAAAGATATATAACGATGTGATATAGCAAAATTTTAATTACAGAATTAAGGTGATAAGATACAGGGATGTTTATTACATAGTTCTTTCAATTTTTCTGTATGTTTGAAAATTCTCATAACAACATGTTGGGGATAAAGCCCACTACTTACAACACTACTCCTAGCTACTATTCTTCTACATGTGTGCCTCCCTATAGTGGCAAAGAATTGGTAATGTTTCTTTGCAGTCTGAACAACATTCACAAATTGTTAATTGTTGGCATCCTAGAGGTCTGCTAACATCAAGCCTTTTCTGTCTTTATAAATGCTTCTTGTAATAGGGAAGCAACTCTAGTATCTTCCTATATATCACAAAAGCCTGAATAATAGAGAATCTTTCCAGCCTTCTACCCATGCATTAGTCTATCAGTTAAAATGAGTGTTTAAACCCTTGATTCATAACGTTTTTGGTAATTACATGTTGTTGCATGAAAGTTCTCTTGGGTGATCACTACTAGCTCACTCTCAACCTGATCCAGGCACAGACTTATAGGCTTTTAGTCTATACATGTGTACATGGTCCCTGAACCTCAAGACTCTGATCGGCATTGTGATTGCAAGTTTCATATGGAATTAATGCAAAGTGCATAACTAGATAGTATCATTCTTTTTTTAATTGCCTATAAATTTGTCTATTAGTCTTAGGAAAGTAGGCCAGACCACATGTGAGCTGCAATCTCCTACTTGTTAGGCCTAAAGCCCCTTTTTGCCAGACTTACTTGCTAATTTTGATCCTTCAAATCTTACTGCTTGATTGCCACATAAGAGTGGGAAAATCAAAATCCAAGAAAAAAAAAATCTATGTTCTAAAGATTCTGAAAAGAATCTGTTCTGAAAAAGTTTTCTGTTCTGAAAAGCTATGTATCAAGAGTGGTGATGGTGAGTTAAAAAGCTTCAAGAATGTCTACATTTTCTCTTTTTCTTTTTTAGTGATTTTTTTTTTTTAATTGTTGGGGATTCATTGAGGGTACAAGAAACGATGTTACACTGGTTGCATTTGTTGGGTAGAGTCCCTCTTACAATCGTGTTTTGCCCCCAAAAGGTGTGGCACACACCAAGACCCCAAGAACTCACCCCTCTTACTCCTTCCCTCTCTCTGCTCTTCCTTTCCCCACCCCTCCCTCATTCTTCCTCTCTAAAATGTCAACCCTACTGCTTTCCTATGAGCCAATGATACAAATATGGTAGAGTTATCCAGGTACTAGGGAGGCACACTTACCCATCACAGGATTCTTTCCATCTGTGATTTGTCTGTGATTTATTTTATAATCTAATCAGGCTCCATTTCTTAAGCATCAAGGGGATAGAATAATGCTAGTAGGTAGATTCCCAGATGATGCAAAAAAAATCCATTCTATTAATACATTTGCATTTAAGACCACAGCTAATGCCTTCCAGCCTCCATCTTTTTTTTCAAGGAGTTCAGTGGTTACCAATATGTGGGTCCAAGTTCCCAGGAAACAGCAGAGTTAATACCAGAGGTAAGTGAAGCTAAAGTTAAAGATTATCTCAAACAGTATTATATTTCATAGGGATCCATTTAATTATTTTTAAAAGTATTTTCAAAGGTCTATGGACAAAGAAATTACTAGTAATGCAGATTTTAAAACCTAAATGTGGAAGATCATGAGATGCCATGATAAAATAAAATGTATCCTCTTATTAGAAAAGATAGAGGTCCACTGATGACCATGTTCTGGACTCAAGAATCTCATTTGCGAAACTTAAGCCAGACAGAAATACAGGGTATGAAAGACCATGTACATTTATTCTTCAAAGCTCTAAAACAAATAGTAGATTTCTACACCTTTATGTAGAAACAGCAGGCCCAGGTCTGTAGGGAAATGAAAAGAAAGGAGAGTAGGTGATTTCTACCATCCATTCTGCAATTTCTGCTGATGTCACTGCTCACTCTTTAAACTGAGTTTAATAAAAGATAAGACACTGTCAGAGTTAAACCAAATGACATGAAAAGGAAAAAGCAGCAGAAGGCTTTGCCTTCATACTGTACCTACACGTATGCTGTTGTTTGTCAGCCTATGGGCATGGCAAAGCATGTGTCTGGAGATAGGCGGACAGAGGGACTGAAGATCCAGTGAAGGCCTGTTGTCCATTAAACCTAAAAACGTAGCTTGGTTTCATAAGAGAAAACCTCCAATTCACAGCCAAGAGAAACTACATTCTTTCAGATTAATCTACTTCCCAGGATCCTGAAACTGTGACCCGTCCCAGGTCACTGCCTTCTTCCATCACAGTTGAAAACTGCCCCAACTCTAGAAGCCTTAGACATGGTTCAGTAGCCAGGCTCTGTCTTAGCATATATCAACCCCTGGACTCCAGAACGAGAGCTGCCCTGCCACGAATGCCCCGTTCTCACTCTCTTTGCAGAGATCTCCAAGATGTCACCTGAAAGCTAGGCCACAGGCCTCTCCGGCTGGGAGGTCTGCACTGTCACCTGCTGCATACAGAGGTGAAGCAATGTTTTGCTAGTGGAGCTAAAATGTGAATCTAGAACTTGTTAAACAGTTTGTCTCTCTGCTTATTCCCATGGATTTAGGTGAAATCTGAACTTCTGAATTTCAAATTAATATTTATGGCACAATTTAATACGCATTTAGTAACGTAAAGAATCTGATTGAAAGATGTGGTTTGCACATAAGCCCCACCAGAAACTCATTTACTAACAGAATCCAACCCTAAGTAAAATAAACAGCTTTGCTTTCTATTGACATTTTATAACCACCTTAAGGGAAAGGTGGAGAGGGGAATTGGGTTTCCATGTGGATTTAATTCAAGAACTTCCCAAGAAAGTGCTTGAAGGCAATACAGTAGTGAGCCAACTTTCTTCTGTTAAGTCACAAAAAAATAGACTCTACCAAATAGAGGGGATCAAGCACAGCTGCAAAGAGGAAATTTAGAATTATCATCATACCAGTATCAGAAGGTCCTTTATGTTTATAGCTTCATAAAAGTTCACAGTTAGAGTCCTTGCTGCCAACTAATAAAAAAGTAATGAAAAATTTTGCAGATTTTTTTGTGTAGACAGCAGTTACCTAATCCCTAAATCCTGATGAATTCATATATTCAAAATATTTAAAAGGCAAAATACACCCAAGAATTTATTTGTGATCCCTTTAGAGGCACAGGTCTCAACCCCATTAATAGATAAGAAACAACTATATTGTTTGGCTGTACATCAATATGCAGTAAAAAGTAAATTCTGATTCTTTTATTGCTCAAATATTTGAGAAACTATAATTAAGCAATGACACTCCAGGATGAACATCATTAGGTAATACTGAAGGCCTTGTCCCCTTAATGCCCCTTGACGTGTGTTATTACCCAGGAACCCCTGGCTTCTGTGTCTTTTTGTGATTATGAAGGAGGTCTCTTTTACATTTTTTTTTTAAGATTAATTCTAACAAGAGAGCTTTTGTATTTACTATACTAAACACATCCATCCATTTAGGGAAAAATAGTTCCTTTTTGAAGGGTGAAAGGAAGCCTATGAAAAGCTATTGAAAATATTTTCTACACTGTTTTTGGTGCAGAATTCCTTTCTTCCCCCACCCCCAGACACACACACACACACTGTATTTTTAACACGAAAGTGCAGACACCTTCTGTGTGTTTCATAAGTTTTCTCCCTGTCGCCCTTCCTGTTCACATCATTCTCTGAGCCCTGTACTGTCACCTGGCCTGGTCGGTCTAGTGGGCTTTAGCCTCAAACAGATTGCCCTTAACCTTTACTTTTCATTAGAAAGTGCAAAGCAGAAGGCAATGGGGGAGGAGGAGAATTAAAATTGGAGGTGTTTCAAACGTCTGTACTACATTATCCCACTATATGAAAAAGTCATATAGTTTGAAATGAGAGGTGAAGTATGGTGCTTGTGATCTGGCATTAAAATTCATTGCTGTGTAGAGCTCATAAAAATCTGTATATAAATGTTGCTGTGGTTATTTATGAATAATAATTGTATGATAATGCTTCCTCTTCAGTTAATTATTTGTGTGGAGCCCTAAGAATGTTTACCTATTATTATTTATAAAACCTATATGTTTATTGAGTGCTACACGACAGTCACTCTTTTAATATACTTTACATACACTATCTTAGTTATTTTTCACCATAGCTACTATGTATATACGTACATGCATAAAAACAAGTTACAGTTGGTAACTTCTCCTAAGTTGTAGAACTAGTGAGTAATCAAAAACCCAATATCTTAACTAGTTCACTCCATAAATCGTTACCATCCCTAGACCCATGTTAAATAAGTAAATAAAGAGTAGCCTTTTACAGCTAAAGAAATCAAGACTGAAAGAAAACAATTAACTTATAAATGTCACCTAGTTATCCAGCAGTGACCAGCGAACGGAAAGCAGATATTTCTGAATACGGCTCACTGCCTTGACCGCAAAACCATGCCGTCTGAACTCTTTTGATGATCCTTTCTTTGGGAGTGGTTATTAACATTGGAAAGCTTGAACAACCATGATGGAACTCTAGATTAGCACCAATTGCACTTTTTTATTAACAAAAATATAAGCTTACCCATGAGAGCTGCTGCCTGGGAGGTATGAAATAAATATCCAGACAGAGGATCAAAATAAAACAAACCCAATTTTAAAGCCCTCCTTTTGCCATAAATTTAGTGCACTAGAGGTCAAATCAGACCCCTGTGTGCAAATAAAGTCGAGTACATCCCTTGCTTAGCACAGATGTTTTCCTCTCCTCTGACAAGCACTTCTTTTTGGGTAACAGGATTGAATTATACATAAAATGGAAATGCTACCAGCTTGGAGTATTTCACAAATTTTCTGAGCTTTTGTACATTCTTTTGCCAGTGAGCCTGTGAGTCAAGTAGAGACAGAGCAAAACCATGCAACACACACACGTATGTGTGTGTTCCAAAAAAAGACAAAAAGCCTTCTGGTCCTTGCCGCGCTGTTTGCGTCCCGTCCTGCTGAGATAGATTTCAGGAGGGCAAACCACCTACGTACCCCTTGACCCGCCCATTGTTCTGATTTTGCAGGCGTATCGTTTTTCACCCGGGCACGGTTGCCAAGCCCCGGCAAGATGCCCTGGTAAAACCTACAGCTCGCAGGCTGCAGCCGCGCGCCTGTGCCCGCGGTCCCAGCCGGTCCATCATCCTGCGTGGAGCTGCCTGGAGCTGTTTGTCGAACTGCTTCATGTTACTCTTTGACTGCGAGAGAGACAAATGTTCCATATTATCTTTAATTTCCATAAAATTGTTTTAATCTTTGCTTTATAATAAATGTATAACGGCGCCCTCGGGGGGATCCCTGTTTTGTGTTATAGGTGTCTCCATCGAGTTAGGCGCGCGAGAGGACCGCTCAGCCTTTCCCTCTCCCCAAACGACTCGAAAGATACTTGGAAACAAAAGCTCCCTCTGGGAATCATCCATAAGCAGAAAATGGAAAATTTCCTTGCCCCCAGTATACCTCCTTCCCATCTCCCCATCCTCCCCATGAATATTAGCCAGATCCGATGCGGAACAGACACTCGCCTTGTTTCTGACGGTGCCAGCGTGGGGGGTGATATTTTCATAGGCGTGCCTATATGTATATAGCATTACAAATATATAATATCAACATAGTCATAAAATACAATTAATAAAGTAAACTAAAATCCTCCACTCATATGTCCATTTTAAACTTTTTTTCTTTTCAGCTCTAGTGGCTCGTTCATTTACCAGCTTGATGGCAATAGAGAAGGGGAGGGGAAGAGGAGGGGGAGGGGCTGGGAGGGGGAGGGGAGGGGGGACGCCCCCATGAATACGTTTTTTGACATTTTGTTTATTATCATTTTATCTAGGCTAGTGGTAAATGGATGGACTTGTCAGCTGAAATCTCTTGGTGAAGTAAATAAAGAATCTTAATAGGCAGAGAGAACAGAACTAACGGCAAATTGCTCACAAAGAGATCTAATTTATTGGTTTCTTTTTCACTGAGATTCTGTTCTGGATTCTGGCTGTGCCAGAAGAAACAGCTGAATGATGAGTTGGATCCATACGCAGAGAAAGTGCTCTATCTGGTAGAAAAGGGGAAAATGTGGAGAGAGTCTCTCTATGGCCTCGTCCCAGCTTCTGAAAGTTAGCTGCCTTGCTAACTGCCACGGTGTCACCGCGGAAAGCTTCAGCCTGGAAGGTCGCCTCTATTTTTATTTTCTGGTCTCTGTTAATAAGCCCTTGCTCCATTCACGAAAGGAAAAATAGTAAATGTGGCCACACCAGTTACAATATTATGGCTATTTGGCTTAAGCATAATAAAGATACCAACAAGGGCTCCTCAGTTATTAATATTTTTTCAGGTTAAAAGGCAGCAATAAATCACAAAGAGCGTTTCCAAGCAGTAGCACTTTTATAGAAAATTGCTTGCTATTTAAACAAAATATTTGCTCTTCATCTCAGGAAAATATGTGGATGCTTTTGAACAAGGAGCTATTTTATCTACCCTCTGCCTCCTATAATTAGCCCCATCCTACTTGAAAAAAAAAACTTGCTTGCCAGGATCACAGAAAAATGGGGCTTAAGTTTGCTTTGGCTAAATGGGCAGTTTATTCATTAGTAACTTGTATTTTTCCACAGAGGGTAGGATTCTGAATTTAAATATTTGTCCTTTTGTATCTTTCCTTCGGAAGGGGCTGGAAATCTCTACAGCTCTCCCCTGGGGCATGAATGACCAAGGTAAACAGGCAGAGGATCTTAATCCAGTAGACATGGGCAGAATTTTCTCGCCACCGCCTATGAGTGGAGAAGAATATGGTTCACTAATACACTTAGAAAAATACCTCTCCCGTGAACCCACAGCCCAGCGCTCTGCCCGATATGGGGGCATTATCTCCAAAAGTTGGATTATTTACATCTTTGGGCAGAGGTGGGGAAGAGACAGTCACACAGATATTAACCTACCTTTCTTCACTCCTGGATTAGATTTGCAAGTCAGGGGGAAGTAATAGCTATCTTAGACTCTTGCATAGCATTCACATGACCGTCTCCACTTTGTTATAGTCACTTAAAGAAGCCAACAGCATTGACTGAGTACATCGCACTGACCACATAACTAATGATGGTTTATTTGTTTACACTAGGAAGAAAATGTAATTATGAGTATCTGTTTAGATATTTCCTTTGGCCAAAAATAACTGTGTCAGTGGCAGATGGGATCAGGTCTATCGGTAGAAAACAAATTAACCCACCATAGTCTAGTAGACTGTAGAGCCAATTTCATATTCTGAGTTAGACATGGTTATTTTCTCTTTTGAAAATAAGTTCCTAAAAAGACTTCCTAGCATTCCAAGAAATGATCGTAAATCTACCAAGTTAATTTATGAACCAATAAAGTCCTGTCAAATCTCCTTCTCATCTTCTGGAAAACAGGTCTGCAGCAAGGAAAAAAAGATCAGTTAGTTACTAAGGAAATATATTCTTGCTTCTCGTATATTCCTCTTAGGCCTTGCTTTGGAGTCAGCTTCTATGCACTGTGGAATATGGAAATCCCTCCAAACACAGAATGTATTTGGAGCGATAATGGTCTACATTGTTAGATAGTAAGGCTTTAAGGAAATTAACAATAAATGCGTCATTATTATATCCAAACTACCATCAGATTAAATTCAAAACTCTAAATGAAAAGCTGAGGCATTCAGTTCCTTAGACACATAACATAAAATCAAGGCTGTTATAAGGAGACAGTATTTAAAATACCCCCCTTTCTCCTCAGTAAACACCTTGTAAATTTGTCTGCAATTTTTAAATTTTGCATTAATTGAGGTTCCTTGCCTGTTCATTTGAGTTTTGGGTGTGAAAATACATCAAATCATAACACAAAAAGCTGCTCTCCCAAGCCACATTTCATAACATGATTTCATCAGATGGTCTTAATTTTCTGCATGACATTATCTTTTCAAGCTGACATAAGACTGGGCTGTGATATTTGCATACTCAAGACAGAACCATCCAGCTTAACTATGTTTCTGCTTGTGTGGGAATTTGGGGCATTTTTACTTTGCGGAATCAAACAAATAAACCTTCCAAAAAAAAAAAAGAAAGAAAGAAAAGAAAAAGAAAAAGATTTCCTCTACTCTTTGAATAACTTTTTTCATGCCTTTAAATGCGAGAAACACACTGAGCTATTTTAAATGATCCTGTAGTATCTGAATCTGTTGTCTCAACATATGTGAGGTGTGGACGTCCTTTTTACAAAGGTCTCTGAAGCCCAGACCAATTAGTCAAGGAGTCTTGACTTTTTTAGTTGGCTACTGTCCTTACGATTTTAAATGTGCAAAAAGAGTAGTGTTTTGTGATTGAGAAGGTTTAATATTTTAAATGTTGATATCCAAACAGCTGACAAAACTCTTTACTAACTGTGGAGTTAGAAGACCTGGCCCCTGGCTTCATTATTTGCCAGCTCTGGCTAGCCTAGGCTAATCATCTACCTGTGGGCCAATGTCTCTTAACAAGGCAATGTCAAAGTAAATGTCCATATCTCTATCATATCAATAGCAATGACATTGTCACAAAGATGACAATGTTGATGTCCAAGTCTCCTGATATGTCTATTCTTTTTTCTTTTTATTAAGCACATTATTTCTGAAGAGTCCATAATGTGCGAGGTGCTATTTCAGGCACTCCATATTTGAATCCACCTATTAATTAGTCCAGAAATGCCGAAGTTTAGAATGAGAAGAGAATCCTAAAGAGAAGTCCAATCTATTATAGAAATTAGGGAAATGAGACCATGTTGGTTCAATGACCCATCAGAATATGATGTAATTAGAGGTGACAGGTGTGATGGTTAATTTTATGTGTCCACTTGAATGAACCATGGGTTGCCCACATACCTGGTTAAGTGTTATTTCTGGATGTGTCTATAAGGATGCTTCTAGAAGAGAGTAGCATTTGAATTGGTGGACTGGGTAAAACAGATGGTCTGCCCCAGTGTAGGTGGGCACCATCTAATCCCTTGATGGGAAGGTTGAATTGGCTCTTTGCTGATTGCTTGAGCTGGGACATCCATCTCTTATACTCAGCACTCCTGGTGTTCTCTGACTTCCAGGACTAAGAACTATGCCACCAACTACACCACCAGCTTCCACGTGGCACATTGTGGTATTTCTCAGCCTCCATAATAGCATGAGACAATGTCTTGTAATAAATCTCTTTATACACATACACACACACAGTCAACTCTTAAACAATGGTGCCGACACCCCCATGCAGTTGAAATCTGCATATATTTTTTTATTCCCCAACCTTAAAAACCTTATCAATGATATCAAGAGTTAACATACATTTTGCATGCTGTATGTATTATATGTTGTATTCTTACAATAAAGTGAGATAGAGAAAATAAAAATTAAGAAAATCATAAGAAATAGAAAATATACTTATGATTCATTACGAAACAGATCATCATACAGATCTTCATCCAAGTCATCCTCAGGCCTAATAGGGTCAGTCTTGCTATCCCCGAGGTGGCAGAAGAAAATTGACCTGTGCATATCAAAACATTGTTCAGGTCTAAATGTTATTTGGTTCTGTTTCTCTTGAAAGCCTTGACACTGATACAACAGGGAAGAACTGGAACCACATTATCTTCTTAACATACTCTATTGTTTTCTATGCTTCTTTTGCAAGGTTCATAACCACTTAAAAATACTGTGAAAATGTTATTATTACTTGAAGAAAAGGATAGTCCCCCTGTCCCTTGATAGTTCTATCAATGAAAACCGGTTTGTGTGGTTGGTTGGTTGATTCTTTATTTTAGCAAGAAGGTATGTAGTATTCTGGACTATTTCTGATAAGCATTGATCTTATCAGAATCTTGGCATAGTACAGATGTAATAATTCTAGGCACTGCATATTGGACTTAAAATGCACTTGGCAAGGTCGCCAATGGTCTTCATATCGCTAAATCGACTGAAGCATTTTACTTCACCTCCCATTAACATCTGACATAGCTGAGCACTCTCTCTTTAAAGCACATTCTTCAGCTGGCTGTTAGGTGTCCTGGGTCACCTTTCTCCTCCCTGGCCATCTTTCTCCATCTCCTCTCCCCTTTGTCCTCTCTTCTTGACTTCTGATCCCAGAGTTCTACAGGCTCAGCCTTCAGAGCTCTTACCTTCATTCTCTACAATCATTCTCCTTGTGAGCTGATCCAGTCAGCCCTGCAGATGTGAATACCATCTACATGCTGACGGCAGCCTGGCATATCACAGCAGACTCACCCTATCCTCTGACCTTCATGTTGTACTCAAACTGCCTGGTCAATATCTTCAACTTGGATGTTTAATATATGTTTGCATCAGTTAAGAATGCATTCTGCTGTAAGGAAAAGCTTGATTAACATGGGCTCAAGCAGAAAGACTTATTTATGTCACATAGTAAGTGTTCTAGAGGTTGGCAGTCCGAGGCTGAGATTGTTACTCTGTGGTGACCTCAAGGGCCCACTCTCCCTCTAGCTTCCGGTTCCTCCACCCTGGTACATATGTGGTTTCCATTGTCACAGATAGCTGCTGCAACTCAAGAATCCTTCTTGATTCCAGGAAGAAAATGGAAGGGCCAAAAAATTCAGAGGACAAAAGTTCACCCCTGATGAATCTATGCTCCGCTTTATTTTATTTTTTCGAAGGCGTTCAGCCAGGCATGCCCACCTACATCTTACTAGACAGAACTTCATCATGTGATCCTTTTGAACTGTAAAGCAAAGTGGAAATTAGAGTATTTCCCTTTTTGGTTTCTACGCCAAAGTAAAGAAGGGAGAGAGCATCTAAAGAGGTGTTGACTAAGACAAAGAAAACTACCCGCCATCACATTTCATACTTAAGGCAGCCTCCTCTTCTAAATGAGTGGCTCCTGTATTTTTCATACTCAGACCAAAGCCTTTGTCATCATCATCGACTTTGTCTTCCTCCCACGCCACCCATCACATTTATCAGCAAATTCTTCTTTCAGATGTTTCTTCACAAGGCATCCGGACTCTGACCGTGTCACACCATTTCCTCCATGTCTCATAGTTCATGCCTCCATCATCTCCTGCTTGGGTTACCACAGAGACCTCCTACACGGTGTTCCTGCTTCCTTGCTCACCCCCTGCAGCTTATTCGTCACTCAAAGACCAGACATCACTTCTTCCTCACAGCCCTCCCTTAAGGTCACCTCACTTATTACCAGAGTCTTCCCAACAGCTACAATGATCTCTTTATCCTCGCCTCCACTTGGTCCAGACCTCCCTCTGCCACCTCCCACACTGGCCTCCTGAATACACTGCATGCTCCCTCTGTGGGACCTTAACTCTGTTTTATCTGCACAGAAACTGTCCCCCACTCCCTTAGGTCTCTGCACAAATGTCATATTATCAAAGAGACTGTCCTTGAACTCCTTGTACAAAACAGAAAACTCACCCAACTCCATCTCTTTCTACCTCTTTACATCATTTTGATTTGCTTTGTTACACAAGATACGTGGTGTGTTGCTCTTTGTATGGGGGTACATCTATTTTCTGTACCCTCGAGTAGCACACACTTGCTCAGTACTGGGGACATGGTTTTATTCATTGCCTGCACACAGTGGTCAGTCACTGAGAACACAGGGAGCAAATGAACACTCATTGGGTGCTGAAACAATACTAGGTCCATTACAGGAATTACCTGACTTACTCCTCACAACCCTAGCAGGGAGATACTATAGTATCCTCATTTTACAACTGACAAAACAGAGTCTCAGAGAAGTTCATGATTTACTCAAGATTTCACAGTTAATAAGTTGCTTAGAACCAGGATTTGACTCCTTGGGTAGCTGACTCCAAAGCTCATGCTCTTCGCCTAACCCTTTTATTACCTTTAAATAAATATTGAAAGAATGATTGATATATTTACAGAAAAACAAAAGCTTAACTGGATTTTCCTTATTCCCCAGGGCTGCTCACAGGTTAAATCCATTTGCTTTGGATCCTCTATGGTAGTCTCTTGTTTCCCCTATTTTTTGACTTTCACAAGGATATTTCACATGCCTCGGGAATTCTTTAAAAGGATTGCTCCGGAATGAGTTCTGTTCCCTTCTTTACTCCCAGCCCTGACTAGACCACTAGACGACCGATTGTAAATTAGTTTAGATAGTCTCTCTGCACCTTTTAAACAAGAATAAAATATAGCACTACCTACTTTGATGGGCTAGGATGGAAGGAACGGAGACATATTTGCAGAATTGCCTGTTTTCTTCAGATTCTCAGTTTGTAATTTAGCTGGTTGCCTAGCATTTCTTGTGAGAAACTTGAAGGGAATTCTAAGCAAGGTTGAAGAATCCACTTCCCAGGAAAGTTTAAGAATAGAATTGATAAACTATGCAAATGAGCATGCGATCTGGACTTCAGAGAAATTAGGCTAGATTTATTTAACAAATGTTTTTTATAAAAATAGAAAGTTTTAATTCTATTGGACTTAGATACATATTTTTTTGCGACTGATACCTTGTTGAGAAAATTTGTGAAGAAATTTGGCATGCCTGAACTTAAATCTTTCTGCAGCCAGGGACGGGAAATTTGATGATCCAAACTGCCGTGTTTGCGTGTGTGCGTAGACATGTGTATATGTAACCTATATTTTAAGTGGTATTTTTTTCTGGGTCAGCCAAACAGGCCTTCTCTCTGTCACACCTTTATTTCTTCAAGAGTTTGTAATCTAGGCTAACAAGTTTAGGCTGCTTCTTATCAGAAAACCAGACTGGTGAATGTGGTTGGATGCCAGTTCTGGCATCTTAATGATATCTAAATTAATTTTTAACTCCGTGCTTTACAAAGGCAGCAAAGAGTCAAGAGTTGAAAAAGAAAGACGGGGCAAGGAGGCTGGGATCTGTAATTCTCGCTCCCACTCTGGGAGGCCTCGGCAGGTGGATTGCTTGAGTTCAGGAGTTCCGGACCAATCTGAGCAAGAGTGAGACCCCGTCTCTACTAAAAATAGAAAAACTAGCCAGCATGTTGGCAGGTGCCTATAGTTCTAGTTCCTTGGGAGGCTGAGACAAGAGAATCACTTGAGCCCGAGAGTTGGAGGCTGCTGTGACCTGTGACTCTGCACAGTACAACAGAGTGAGACTCTGTGTCCAAAAGAAAAAAAAAAAAAAGAAAAGGAGTTTAGGGACAGGGATTCCAAATACCTTGTTTCAAGCAAAAACTTTGCCACAAATAGAGGCGTGATACAGAAAGATATCCCCTCTTGACCCTTCAGTTTTCTCAACTGTAAAAAGAAGGGTAGACACTAGGTGATTCTAAGGTCTCTTAAGGGTAACAGTTTATGAGTCTTATTCCTCTGCCATCAGTTCTTATTTCTCTCGCTTTGTATAAAGTAAAGTGATTGCTTTTATACCAATGTGTGCACTGCAAAAGCTTCAGTGTTAAGTATTAGGAATTAAGCTTACATGGTGCTATGCAGTGATATTGAAGAGGCTGCCTATGTCATGTGCACGCATGACTAGGACTACCAGGGACTCAGCCTCAGTTGGGGGACACAAACGTGCACAGTGATGCTCTGGTGCCTTCCTGACCAAGGAGGATGTGCACAGGAGGAAGCCACTTAAAATGGGGACCAAATTCTTATAGGCAACAGTGAAAAAAAATCTGTTAAAATTTCGCATTAAAAATAATCTAAAATATATAAAAATGAGTGTACTATTTTATCTTACAATAACATAGTTTGATTAAATTTTCAACTAGCTTTAATGCTTAAAATGAAGAATGAATGGTAATTGTTGACTTTGGAAGTGTTATCTTTCCAGCATATTTTGTAATAGACTGATTGTAATAGCCTGTTTGGATAACTTTTATTTCAAATTTTGCCTACTATGTGATCATAACAAAGTAAACTTTTTCTGTTCTTTCTTTTTTTTTTTGCAATATTCAAGACTCTTCAGTTCTCCTAAAGGCTTCTGTTAATCCTTAAATTTTATACTAAAATCATTTGAAATTTCATTTACTTTTCTTTGTTAATGGTTTAACTCTAGAAGACATTTACTTGTCACTGGTTTTGCAGGTTATTTAAAGAGTTATCCAACATCATCAATTTTATTTTTTTGTTGTTGAAGATTTTGCATTTTACTTTGTAGTGTATTTATTAGGTTTGCCTTTTGTGGTACAATGTTTCACCATCGTTGAAATATTGACCATTGGAGGTTTTGGCTTACCTTGGAAGACCCTGAGGCCAAGCTGGTAAGGATATTTGCATGAGAATTAATGTTCACTATATTACATTTCATGTTATGTCAACTTTTGCTTTCCTATGGAGCCTCATACCCGCAAATACTCAAATAGGAATATTTAGATTTCAATTATCTCCAGTCTAACACACAAATCACGGCAGCCATGTTTAATTAGATTACAGACCACACACATCCCTTTGATCTGCATTACTTAAACACCTAAATGTATTATTACACATATTCACAAGACTGGGTTTTCTTTGATCAATTAAGTGATGATTCCATTTAATGGCTAAATGCCTATCTTTTTGGAACTAAAACAAAACTTTAAGTCTTAAATCCTTTGCTAGGCAAAAATCTAGCTCCAGTTGGTTTTCAATCTGGTAACGTTGGCTTCTCCTTAGGATGCCCATGACCTCTTGCTGTTTCTCATCTTGGCTGTCTCATTGGCCCCTTTTTGGCTCATCAGCTCTTCCATCATCTGTATTAAATTATTCCTTGTATTAAATTACCTCTATTCAAAATACCTACAATGGTTTGATTTTCTTGACTTAGTCCCTCAGTAGTATGACAGGCCTGAAGTTGGGGACTAGTAAACCGACAGAGTCTAAGTTCTGCCCCAGATGTGTTTCATGAGAATTTCTCATTCAAGTAAGTGGTGCTGAAAGCTTGGAACAGTTTGTATAGCTGTCCAAACACACGTGTGCCATTAGGAATTTTCAGTGGTATGAAAATTATATTTGATGTGTATTGCACAAGATGCACATGTACTTTTTATGGTCAAGAGTCACTTCTTGATTTCCCCGGAAAACACATTATTACTTTCTCTTTTGTGTCATCCTGCCAGTCCTCTATTGGTGTTCTGTCTTTTTGAACCTAATGACATCTCGTAACCTTAGCACTGTTGGTATTTTGAGCTGCAGGCTTGTGCTGAGGCAGGAGAGAGGGGCTCATACCACTCCTTGGAAGGTATTTAGTGGCAAGCCTGTTCTGTCCCAACTCCACACCAATAGCATCACTCCCATCCAGAGTGACAGCCCAAAGTATCTCCAGATCTGTCCCCTGGGGTTGAGGAGAGGAAAAGAGCCACCCCCAATCACTGCACTATAGGGATTGTTTACAGATAGATTTCTTATCTAGATTATAAGCTCCTTCATGAAGAAATCATACATGGAACATATTTTTGATTTGAATATAGTAACTACTCAAAGCTTTAATTAATGTATGCATGAATTGATAATTTACACTATTAATAGTTATATGATTGATTAGATCATATAGGTTTGCTCACAGAATTTAAGAGGAAGATAAAATGCAGACGATTATCTATATACTTAAGGTAAAAATAAGGAACCTCAAGGGCAATTTTTTTTTTGAGACAGAGTCTCACTTTGTTGCCATGGGTAGAGTGCCATGGCATCTCAGCTCACAGCAATCTCAAAGTCTTGGGCTCAAGCAATTCTCTTGCCTCAGCCTCCCAAGTAGCTGGGTCTACAGGCACTCACCATAATGCCTAGCTATTTTTAGAGACAGGGTATCACTCTAACTCAGGCTGGTCTCGAACTTCTGAACTCAGGCAATCCACCTGTCTCGGCCGCCCAGAGTGCTGGGATTACAGGCATGAGTCACCACATCTAGCCCCTCAAGGTCAATTTTTATGAGTATTTGTACTAAATCTGTTTCAGGTGGAAGGGTGTAATAACAAGCATATTATTCACTTAATATTTTAAACCATACTCAGGATGGTCATAAACTTTATTCTGACTTGAACCTTGTAACAACCTCTGTGGTACATGACAATCATTATCACAGTTTTAAAATGTATAAACCAAGGCTCGGAGAGGTTACCATCCGAAGCTCATGCCATGTGTCATGACAACAGCTAGGGCTTGAGGGTCTGCTGCCTTCTGCTACCATTACCTTTCATCACTCTTCTCAAAATGCAAAGCTGTATGGGTGCCTGTCATCTGCAACTCTCTCCCCCTGGGTTTGCAGAACACCTCTGTGCTCTAGCTCTTTGTCATCTTCTCTACCCGCCACATCCTTGTCATCTCTGCTTGTGCCTGCCCCATGACACCTGTCTACCCTCAGTGCCCTGCCCTCATCTTGCTTCTATTCTGACAAGTCATACTGCTCTTAGATACTTTTATTATGTTAACCACTACAATTGTGACCCTCAAGTGTGTAAAATCTGCAGCCGAACTGCCTGGCTGCACATCCTGGCTCCCTCGTGACCTTAGTTTGCTGCCTTGGAGAGTTGTGTAAGCTCCTTGCACATCAGGTTCTTCACCTGTAACAGATGATTGCAAACACTACCAACCTCATGGGGGGTGGGGGACTATAAAGACTAAAATAGCATAATTCAGCTATAGTGTTTAGAAAAGCACTCAGTACATTGGAAGGTCTCAGTATATATTTACACATGCTAATAAATTAAATCAAACAAAGTGTGTGTCCCTCAGTTTTTGCTTTCCTGGGCTCCAAACCCCAAATAGTGTAGGAGGTAGAGAATGGAGGAGGTCCGTGGGCCAGTGAGATGCATCATGTGAAAGGGACATCAGGAGACAGATAAGAAATTGTAGGGGGAGATGCTCCAAAACCTTTTTCATTGACTCAACAAAAGGTATTGTCTCCCTCCTTGCATTTGCTTCTATACCTAACATCACTGCTATCACTGTACACACTGTCCTGTTTTTTAATTCATGTTTACAAATCTATCTTTCTTTACTAGACTGTGAGACCTTCAATTTAATGAATAGGCCATTTTCATCCCTCTATCCTTGGCCCCCAGGAAAGAGCCTGAGATATCATTAGAACTTAATAAATCTCTGTGAATGAGAGAATGAATGAGTTGGCTAATGCGTAAGAACAGCAGTTAGAAGTGCATCTCCTAGGTGAAGACTCTAGTAGTACACTACATGACCAGGCTGGAATCACTCTTTGTCGTTGTCAGTCCTGCCGTGACGGCTGGGAAGCCCATTCAACCACCAGTTCTTTCCCTTTTAGAAACGTACATCCATACCTATAGCTTTATAGCTGTAACAAAACTGTAGCCTGGGTCACAGCCTCTTGCTCTCCAACTCTCAGAAACTTGGGTGCTTTTTAATGAATTTTCAGTACTTCTGTTACACACCAGTTTTCTTTCTGGTCCTGATGTTTCTCGCTATTTCACAACTGTGCTGTGATGTCTTTTCCTCTGTGTGGCATGAAAGCCTTTTTTAACAGTCTCAGCTCGGTGCCCGGAGGCAAGAGGGTGGACCCAGATGCCCTCAGTATTCCTTTCAGCATGAAAGTCCCAACGTGGAGCCTGACATGAGCACTTCCACGTGCGCTACCCTTTTGTTGACCAAAATCTAGTTGTTAAGATCATTTCTAAACTAGGACTGCAGAGTGCAAAGGGAACCCAGGTAATGATAGTGGTGCCACACAAAGGGACAGGATACTGAAGGGGAAAAAAATAATCTGTTGTGCCCTGGCAGGACGAGAAACAAGGAAGAAGGGAAGCAAAGGGGCCGGGGAAGATATTAAAGTCAATTTTCTCCACAAATAAACAATTCTACTTTTAATAAAAGAGGTTTCTTTTGATGTTAGCCAGCTAAAGTACACATTCTCTGCAGTAAAGTCACTTTTAAAGCAAGTTTCAGGGGATAGAAGAGTCTAGAAGAAGCATTAATAACTAGCTGTCTCCTGCTTTTATGCCCTCCACCTCCTTCTCTCCTCGACCCAAAGAAAGAGCAAATTTTCACTGGTCCAGATTGGTGCTGAGTGATGACTTTTTTGGCACCCGCAGCAGAGTCAGCTCAGTCTACTGAACTAATCACTTCAGTTTCAGGTTCACAGATCCGGGGGTGATGTTTTGGCTACTGACTTAAATGTGTTAATTTTTTAACACTCACCAGGTCGCCTTTTGAAGTTAACACCCTTTTAAGGAAAGCAAAGAAAATTCACACCTCTTCAAAGGCAACTGTTTTCAGGAGACTTACAAGAGTGTAGAAGTACTCGTTGATCCATGTTGAAGCTCATGGCTGGGAACAGGCATACAAAATTTGCTCTGAAAATTTTGGAGTTTGAAGATGGCACATATAAAGAAAGAGCTTATTCTTTTGTTAATAAATACTTATTAAAGCCTCGGCATAAGATGTCCCTGTGCTACAAATTGTAGGGACCCAAAAGTTATTTCCTCCAGAAATCTGAGGTTTCGGAAGAGTTCTTGTACTTTTATCACACATCCTGTCTCCCCCACCACATCCCTGCAGGCAGATTTCTCTTAAACAACATTATTTTTTTAATTTATTTTTATAATGTCTAGCCTGAGCCCAGAGCCTTGTCTAGAGGACATCCTTAATAATGTTTGTTGATTGTCACTCTGAAGTCCTGGGAAATAGTCAGGAAATTTGTTTTCTGTCCTTTCCCATCTTGCTTGCTCTAGTCAGTCAGTCAGAAAATGTCAACAAGGCCAACAAGCTTAGGAGAAGCTCAACATCACTAATCATTAAGGAAAAACAAATCAAAATCCCAATGAAATATCATTTCACACCCATTACAGCAGTACTGTTTAAAAAAAAGTGTTGGTGAGGATGTGGAGAAGTAGAACCCTTGTGCACTCTTGGTGGAAGTGCAAAATGCTGCTTGTATGGAAAACAGTATGGCAGCTCTCCAATAATTTAAAAATCGAATTACTATTAATCTATGATTCAGCAATTCTGTTTAGCAAAATATATGTTCAAAAGAATTGAAAACAGGATCTCAAAGAGATATTTGTATGTGCATGTTCATAGAAGCATTAATTATAGCAGCCAAAAGGTGGAACCAACCCAAGTGTCCCTTGACAATGACAAATGACCAGATAAACAATATGTGATCCATACACACAATGGAATATTATTCAACCTTAAAAATTAATGAGACTCTGACACATGCTAGAATATAGTTGAAACTTGAGAGCATTACTCTAAGTGAAACAAACCAGTCAAAAAATGACAAATATTATGACTCTGCTTATAGAAGGCATATAGAGGAGTCAAATTCATAGCCACAGAAAGGAGAATTGTGGTTGCCATGGGTTGGGGACAGGGGGAGTTTTTTTAAGGTGAGAATAATTCTGGAAATTGGTGCACAGCAATGTGAATTGACTTAACACTACTGAACTGTACACTTAAAAATGGTTAATGGATGTGGAGAGAAGGGAATACTTTTGCACTGCTGGTGGGACTGCAAACTAATACAACTTCCTTTTTGGATGGAAGTATGGGAATCCTTAAAGAACTGAAATTAGACCTCCCATATGATCCTTCAATCCCATTACTGGGCATCCACCCAGAAGAAAAAACATCATTTTATCATAAGAACATTTGCACTAGACTATTTATTGCAGCTCAATTTACAATTACTAAAATGTAGAAACAACCTAAATGTCCACCAATCCAGGAGTGGATTAACAATCTGTGGTATATGTATGCCATGGAATATTATTTAGCCATTAAAAGAGATGTAGACTTTTCATCTTTTGTATTAAACTGGATGGAGGTGGAACACATTATTCTCAGGAAAGCATCACAAGAATGGAGAAGGAAGAATCCACTGTACTCAATTCTGATATGAAAGCAGTAGATGAACTAATACAAGGGGCAAGGGGGAAGGGGGAGGGAGGTCACAGTATATGACACACCTCTTGGGGGTGGGGCACAAGTGTAAGAGGGACTTTATCTAACCAGTGCAATCAATGTAACCTAATTCCTTCACCCTCAATGAATCCCAAACAATTTAAAAAATGGTAAAGACAGAGAATTTTGTTATATGCATTTTATCAATTTTCAAAAGATATCATCCAGTATAATGAATGAAGAAGTTGTGTAGGTGATATGCAGAAGGGTGTCCTAATTCCCTATGGATTCTTAAATGAGATTGAAGTAGGTCACAAATAAAATGTCACTGGTGTTTATGAGCTTCAATAGTGGAATTGTATCAATTTCAGTGTCCATTAATTTCTAATAACCAGGCTGATTAGTGGCATACAGTGGGTTCTTTGTGTGCATGTGTGTGCAGGTGTGTGAGCACACTCTGGCCACACCCCACCATGTGTCCTTAAAACCTGGTAATGCTTAAGGGAAACGAAGGCACTTGTGAAATACTAAGGGGGCAGTAACACTTGTTCTCTTAGAGAAAAGAGATAGAAATTAATAGGATTTAAATGCAGCATGACAAACATTTACTTCAGGAAAATGTTCTTTTTTATCAGTAACACTTATCTCTAAAAGGAGGCCTTGAAAAATGCAGCTCTGTATTTCTGGTATTGGTCCCTTCCTTGTGGATTTCTTGGTTTATTCTCAGTGAGTCATGTCAGCATAGTTTAGTAACCCTAACATCAAAACTAGGATCGTCTGTAATATGGCTGGGAATTTGGTGAGTATATGCTAGCAGGAAAGAACTTTCTTTTCCTTTCCTTTCTTTTTTTTTTTTTAAAGAAAAATATCCCTAAACACCATGATGAAATGTTTTATGTCTGTACTATCTGCAGTAGGAAGATGTGGAATTAAGAAGAGCTATAAAATAGAAAGACTCTAGACCTGCATCTGATTATCCATATTACAGTGAAGTAAATTTGTTTTATATCACTCACTGCGAGTTTTCACCAGATTCCTCTCCCACCCCTTGTCCTTTAATTTTCACAAATCTAAATGCCTGGAAAGATTTGGAAACTCATGGCTAGTTTTATTTGCTTTCCTAGTATCAGGGTGTTAAAAGCAGCTGTATTAAAGCTAATTAGTCCAAAATAACCTAACTGGATCATTTTTTCTAGTCATTATCTACCAGATGAAGAAGAAAGGCAGAAATTCAAAATATCTTGATATTCTGGATTAAATCCTTTGTAATTAAAAAGTTGAAAGGAATAGGCTTTCATGAAAGACTTTTGGGTTTGATTCTTGAATGGAAAATGTGTGCATGTGTGTATGTGCAAACTATATATAGTCTTCTCCTCTGTAGAAGTCAAGATTAGACACATGATTAATACCTTATATCCCATGACTTGCAACTGCTTTTCAAGAACCACTACCGAGCATCTCAGTATCTTTCCTTTTCTTCAAACCCATACCCAACCAATGCCCAAGTAATTTCCATCCCGTTTGACCTTGCTTTGACCATTACTATCTTCCTAGGTTAGAATTTTAATTATTTCTCTGCTCAAATTGGTGCAGTTATATCTCCAAGTCTCAAATTCTTCCAACCAACATATACTATTTACTGGAGAGAAATGAATCTTCATTCCATCCTCTGGCTTTCACCGTCCCATTCTCGGTCTCATAAATGTGGTCTACATATCCTTCTGCCCTACTTCACCTCCTTGTTCTGTGCTTGAAGTCTTCTATCCTTTGTACTTGAAGGTTTGTGATTGAAGTCCTTTGTACCCTCAATGAATCCCAAACAATTTTTAAAAAATGGTTAACACATAAAATTTTGTTATGTGCATTTTATCACAGTTTTCAAAAGATATCATCCAGTATAATGAATGAAGAATTCGTGTGAGTAAAATGTTACATCTGATCCTAGCCAGATGGAACTAGCCAGGCCTCCTCCCGCTACCTTACATAAACTCTCCTTTCTGACCACAGTTGGTACCTGCAGCTCTCAGAACACATTGTCCTATGCTTCATCCTTTCCTTCCACTTAGAACCCCAGCACCATTTTCTTTCTTTTTTTCTCTTTTTTGAGAGACAAGGTCTCACTTTGTCACACTCAGTAGAGTGCTCTGGCATCACAGCTCACAGGAACCTCCAACTCCTAGGCTTAGGTGATTCACTTGCCTCAGCCTCCTGAGTAGCTGGGACTACAGATGCACCATTTTCTTTGGCTACTGAAATCCCATTCTTTCTTCAGCACCCCAAATCCAATGCCAGTCCTTCCACGATGACTTCCTTATCGTGTTAAACAAAAGCGCTGTCTCTTTCCTCTGAATTCCTGAGTCAGTGTTCTCTGTTTTCCTGCATGTGACTGATTCTCTGGATGTTTTGTACCTTAGTGTTTTACCATCAAACCGTCCCCCCACCCACCCGTACGTAGTTCCCACATTTTCCCCAGGAGCTGCACTTTAACCATTTTGACATCCTTATCAGATCTAATGTTTTATGTTTCACAAACTAAATATTTATTGATGGAATTTATTTGGTTTACTCAATTTTTATAGTTTGTTGAATAAATTTGTTGTTAATTTAATTAACTGGAGTCTCAGTAGAAAAGATATATTACAGAATTTTAGGTCAATTCAACCAATTCACGAAACCTTTTTTGGAATACCTGGTATGCTCCAGATACCTGCTAGGTGCTAGGAGATGAAGAGGCTCTGGCAAAGAGACCCCAAGCCTTTGGAGGAACTGAGTCAGAAAAGAATGCATGGGCGATGGCTGTCAGTAATGACTGTCACCCAAGCTGAAGACAAGGCCCCTGCCCAATGAAAAGGGAAGTAAAATGAAGCTTTCATGACTTTTTGAAGCTGAAAATACCCTAATAGACATAAGATACAAATATTCATTGAGTCCCTTATTTTCCTGACCATTTTTTTTCTCCTTGGTGAAGTCTGACTTCAATCAAATTCCTTTTCTTTTCTGGTGATCTGCTCATTCTCTCTAGCAGCTTTAGAATTTGCTTTTTGTCTTTGATGCTCTTAAACTTTATTATCAAATGTTCAGGTGTAGGGATTTTTACCGTTGCATATTTCTCATTTGACAATCTATATTGTTTTGATCAGAAGTGCTTCATCTCTAAATCAAACAAATTCTCACCAAACATTTCTTCTCTTACTTACTTTTGCCTCTTCTTCTAGGTCTTCTGTTATTTATATCTTGATATTTCTTCTTCTATCCTCCACATTTTGTAATTTTTCTTCTATATGTTTCATCTTTACACATCCCCTTTGTCTTCTGAGAGAAACTCTTAACTTGATTCTTCAATTCACAATTTATGTTTTGAGATATACCTGCTGTTTTACATATTTATAAACTTCTTACTTTGTCTGCCATATTTTTACCAGATTTTGAGTTTGCTTTTCTTCATACCTTAAAATTGTTTCATATTATCAATATTCTAACTTTATCTGAGAATCTTTTTTATGTTTATTTTAAAGTTTTGTTCTCTTGGATCTATTGACTATGCTTCCTATGCAGAAAATAGTTTCATTATTTATCTTTCTGAGCTCTTCTTACTCTGGAGGTATCAACTACCTTGACTGGTAATTTGATTCTTAAAGAAGAGATAAAAGTCCAGACGATAGCACCTTTCCATGTGCAATTAGGAAGTGGGGCACAAGGGACCAATAAATCAACGTGATAATTCTCTGGTGTTATTCCCTGGGATTGATCTCTTCATGATTTATACAAAAATACATCTCCCTGAGGGTCACAAGTTTGCAGTGACCCTCAAAGAATCTCCCTGTAAACCTTGATCCTGGTGTTTGCTCTTGTCTCTTGATTATAATCACTTGGACATTGTGCTGTGGGGCAGGGAGGGGAGGAAGCAGGAGGTCTGCCTGTGGCCTTCCCCACTCTAGCCGGGCCAGACCGCTGCCCCATCTGATGTCACTCCCACTGGCACTGGCTGGAATGGTGCAGCCTCCTGCTTTTCAGCCGCAATGTATGACTTTTCTATAGCACACACTCTTATCTACCTTGGTCTGCTCATCTTTTTCTTCTCCGTACTCAGACCCCATGATTCAAATACTTTCTTCCTCCCCAGGGTGTTCACACATGTTTTTTTACTCTTAGATCATTTACTTCAACCTTACTTCTGCAGTATCTCCAGAATTAGGGTCTTGGGTTCAGGGGTGTATTAGTAAGGGTTGTCCATATACATAGAGATTCATTATGAGGGATTGGCTCATGCAATTATGGAAGTTGAGCCATCCCACAATCCACCATCTACAAGCTGGAGGCCCAGGAAAGCTGATGGTATAACTCAGTCCAAGTCTGAAGCCCTGAGAACCAGAGGAGCTAATGATGTAAATTCCAGGCTGAGAAGATGAGATGAGATGTCCCACCTCAAGCAGTAAGACAATATAAAAGTGGGAGAATTCTTCCTTCCTTTGCCTTTTCTTTCATTGAGGCCCTCGATGGATTGTAGGATGTCCACCCACATTGGGGAGGGTCACCTACTGCACAGAGTCCATTGATTCAAATGCCAGTCTCATTGAGAAATAGGCCACAGACACACCCACAGCAGAATTTAATCAGGGCACCCCATGGGTTACTTACACTGACACATAAAATTAATCATAACAAAATCTATCAAGCCAACAGGTATGTTAATTAGCCACTCTCACAGATTTTTATATAATTTCACAGTTAAAAAATTTTACCCATTTTTTATGTCTATTTGCCAAGTGAACAAGTTTAGGAAGGAGAGTTGCTTTGAGTTTGATGTAATATGCAAGGTTTGGGCTTGGCTGATGTGTTCTTGGCTGGTAATATGAAAAGCATATTCAACTTAAAGGGGATACGTCTGAAGCTCGGGCTTTTCAAAAAGGCTTAGACAGTATGAGTCAGGATTCCATCAGAGAAACAGAACCACCAGGATATATGTCTATGTGGCTGTGTGTGTAGACGGAGAAAACTACATATACATATAAAGACATATACATCTTAGATAGGAAGACAGGTAATAAACATACACACACACGTATGTCAATGAGATAAGAAGTTACAGGGATTTGTTCTTACATAATAACAGGGGCAAGCTAAACAGTCTCTATAGCTGTAAAGGAAATTACAGTTTTAAGTTAGAGTGTGAAGTCCTCAAGGTAAGGAGTTGAGACAGGAAGATGGATATTAAAGGCAGAAGAGCAACAACAAGCTGGAACGCATGAGGACAGACTGGAACCTTGGTCGGTTCTCCCTGATGCCTTAATGATAGTCACATCTTGCTACGTTTACTGTTGTGCTTACCATTTTTCCAAAATGGAAGAAGCTAAAGAGAATCTAGAGGAAGATGGTGCAGGTTCAGGCTCTATGGCCATCCAGAACCGATGAAGCCAGCCAACACTTAAGTGCATGAGCTGCCCACTGGTGACCTTCTGAGAATATAAAACAATGTGGCTGCCACTTCAGTCCCACTTTCCAACTTCCATACAAAAAAATAGTCTCTCATGGACCACCTTACCCTGTAAACACAGAATGATTGGTTGCCAGAGGCTGGAGGGAGGGGGGAAAAAGAAAATTGTTAATGAGGGCACAAAGTTTCAGTTATGTAAGATGCATAAGTTCTAGAGGTCTTTTCTACAATGCAGTGCCTTAACAATTCTGTATTGTAGACTTCAAAATCTGTTAAGAGGATAGATCTCCTGTTAAGTGCGCTTAGTACAATAAAATAAAAAGTAAATTAAATGTCTGAGTGTCCTGTGCCAAGGAAAATAGCTAAACTGCTCAAAGAATTAATGTATCTTTTGACCACCCTGGGAATTTCTACCTTACATTGACTTCTTCTCCTCAAGACTTTGGTCAGGCATGGTGGCTCATGCCCCTAATCCTAGCACTCTGGGAGGCCAAGGTGGATCAGGTGGATCACTTGAGCTCAGGAGTTAAGACCAACCTGAGCAAAAGACCAACCCACCTGTACTAAAAATAGAAAAATTAGCCAGGCATTATGGCGATTGCCTATAGTCCCAGCTACTCGGGAGGTTAAGGCAAGAGGATCGCTTCAGTCCAAGAATCCGAGCTTGCTGTGAGTTAGAAGGATACCATGGCACTCAAAGGAAAAAAAAAAAAAAAGACTACAAAGATCACTTTCAACCAATTGACAAAACATGCACAGAGTAACACCCAGGGTCCTGGCAGGAAGCAGGTGACACCCTCAAATTAGGAAGATTTAAGACAATTTACAAAGGGACTCTTTAACAAGCAGTAGGCAGGATCTAAGGAGGCTACGGGGACAGTCAGTTCTCTGGGGTTTCAACGTGGTGCATTGACCAACTGGATGGGAGGGGTCAGCTACCAGCATCCTGCAGGAGAGAGGCACCTTGAGAAAACCAAGGACCTTCCATAGTGACACAGCCAGTCCAAGTCATCCCTGCAAACTGGTGAGCAGGACAGACAAATATTCTGACCTCTTTCTCTTCCCGCCCTCTGACCTGCTGTAGCGGCTTCCCTCTCACCAAACACAACAAATGCCAGGGGACAAGGGAGTGTGTTGTCACCCTTGCAGAGTAGAAAGCCAGTGGAAAGAACAGAAAATAAGTGAGAAGGAGCCAATAGACAAGTTTTAGCAAAATAAAAATAATAATAATAATCTGCACAGAAATTAGAAAGATCTAAAAATTACTTCGGCTAATTCTGTTATTCTAGAGGTGAAAAAGGCAATGTGTTGAGCGGTTGTGATTTATCAGAATAAAAAATCCATTAAGGACAGGAATATCTTGCTCCTTTCATATCCCTAATACCTAGTGCAATGTCTGCCTCATAGTAGGTGCTCAATAAATGTTAATTTAACTGATTTGATTGAATCAAATTGGATTATATAAAGCCAAGGCACAATTTGTCCTGACTGCCAATTGTGTGCCACCACCTCCAGATATCATTTTAATTTTCAAATATCAGGCATGCTAGGATATGAACAATATAACTTCTTTTTGCACTCCCACCCCAACTATAGGCGATAAAAGTCAGAAAGCAGGAAGGAAGAAAATTAAAGGGCTTGCGTGATTTACCAAATGTGTAATTAGCGTCCAATTAGCTTGGGATAGGCTGCCGCAGTCTTTCTCCTGTTGAATCTTTTAGTATTGAGCATATTGAGTGCTTTATCATGCCTTCACAATTGCACAAGAGCCAGCCAAGTGCAGAAGCCTTCTTATGTTTGGAAAATGAATCCATATTTCTCATACCGGTTTTTCTTTTAACCTATTTGTAAATGATTTATTGTAGTAGCAAATCAGATCATGATAAGATAAAGCTTTTTAGAGGTCATTAAAGAGTTTGGGGGAAGTTTCTACAAAGACGCTAGTCTTACATTGTCTGGGTGATAAGGCAACTTAACAATTTATGTCAAAGTTTGCAAAATGTGTTTGTCTGATAAACAGTTTGCTCTGCGGGCATCAATCATACTTGCTCTCAGTGGTGTGTTGTATTTTTCATGAAGTGAACTTTAGTGACTTTGCCCATCTACAGGTTTTGAGATTGCAGCATGCTAAACAGAGTTTCCCTTCCCCCCTCCACACAGTTGCCTTTCAAACCTCATAGCATAGCTGCCATAATGCAGGTTGCCAACGTGGGCAGCCTCGACAGCCCTGGTGAAGAAGGACAGTCTGCGGAAGCTGATATTGTTGGGAAGGAAAGATTCAAACAATTTGGAGATCAGGAAAACTAGAAATACTAGGGCAAAAAGAAGATAAAGTGTGAAGGGACACATTTCTAGATGGTAGAGGACCCAATGTTCACAAACGTGAGGGTAACCTTGCTACGTGGCCGAGCACCTATTCCCAGTCGTAGCGCTGGCCCTGGGTAGATGTCCTCATTTATAAAAAGAAAGCCAATAACACCTGCACCGCCCACCTCGTAAGATCATCTTAAAATCAGACACAGGGAAGCAGATGAGCCCACTTTGTAAACAAAATCACTATGCAAATCAAAGCCATCGCGATAAATGTTGGTGCAGGGGAGAGGATCTACAACTTATCATGCTTCCATAATTTAAAAAAATAAAAGAAAATCCCCAAGACCGCAGGACAACTTGGTTAACATACATTGGGCTTTCTCAAATCTCACCATTTTAGAAGCATTTGCAACTGCTTTATAAATCACTTCTCAAAATTGCCCTGAGCTGAAACGATATTTCTAAGCGCAGGTTAAAAGCCCTATAAGTGCTTCTGTTCTTGAACAAAGTGAAATCAGGTTACGTTAATAGAAGTATTAATTAATTTTCTCTAATTTTATTCAGCAGAATTAGCATTATTGAAAAGTCTTTTCCATCCTCGAGTACCCTAAAGTGCATGGGGCCTAGGCGAGGGGGGCTCCAGCTGCAGCCCCTTGCAGTGAGTCGGAAAGAGCAGGAGATTATTGTCTAATGTGGAAACCTGAGATGTTACTGGGAAGTGCTGTGGGGTGTGTTATAATGAAAATACCAATCCACATTAGCTATGGTTGCCATAAGCAAAAATCTTAATATCTTGGCCAAACCTACTTAAGGTTTATGTAATAAACCCGCATTCCTAATTTTATTAGTGATGTGCCAAGTTAAGCACTTTGCTGGCCTTTGGACAGATTTATAGCTTGACTCTGCTGAATTAGTGGTGACTGACAAGAGGACATTGTTTTATAGGATGCTATTTAGATAAAAAACCTGCAGGGTGTTTCTGTAATGTTGTCACTTCAAGTCCAAACAGGAAAAAAGAAATGTGTATTAAGGAGGACTCTTCATTAGCTTTTATGAGTTTAATCTACTGCAGTCAAACACTTCCTTATAAGGCAAGACATTTTAATGTACAGACAACCTTATCTCTGTGCAAGGTTTCAGAATAAAACAATCTCTTAGGCTCACTGCTGCATCAAAAGGGAAACTTCGATGAGTTAATATTTGTTAAGTGCTTAGAACAGGGACGGCACACAGCAAGCATGCTCTGTGTTTGTTAAGTAAGTTAAATAGATGACATTGAAATCCTTTTCTTTTCCACAGTACATATCAATATGTGTACCCCCCAAAAAATCACATTTAGCCAATCTTCCCCATATTACCAGTATTTTCTTGCTAGTGGGGTTTTCCAAATTGTTAACCATTATTTCTCTTCCTGGTTTTTAAAATTCAGATACTTCTTATTACAAAGAAGTAGATGAGAACCTTCCTGCTGGGCTTCTTACCGAAAGCAATTTGCTTGTGAGCACGGAGGTCACAAGCTTGACGTGTTAGCTTCAGAAGGTTTTGATGAGGACATGAGGTTGGGGCTCTCACTATACCTCACTGTTAACAGCAGCCCTCTTGGTTTGATTACCAAGAGAACAAGTGTTTAGAAATTAAAGCTAAGGCTTCAAAAAAGTTTTCCCCCATGACCTAAACAGGTTATTGGTCTGAATATCAAATTCTTGACTCCAAATCCTGACCCCAATCTCTTATCTCATTAAAAAAAAGAAAAGACTCCCTAAACTTACTCTTCCCTTCTGGGACCAAAGAGAGAGATGACTAACTATATTCTATAGTCTTATCAGGAGACCTTGCTATGTAACTCAAAACTCCAAATGAAAGATCTTAAAGGATATCTTAGAATCTGTGTTAAACTCTTTAAAAACAAGCCTAACAAAAGAAACCAGACAATAATTACGATGCTATTCTCACAGTTAGTAAAAAATAGGCTCCTTTTGCCAAGGTCGTATTAACAGAAGTACACAGCGAGCAGATTCTAACATGCTGAGAGGTAAATTCTGAAAAGTGTCTTGGGTTTCACTTGAGCATTCTTGTAGACACCTTGGGTCAAGGCGGGAGTTTACCAGAATTGCTGTAATATCTTTCGCCAACATTTTCATATCTTATCTGAGGAGCTGAAAATATTTAGTACTTCTCTCTGCTCTTTTCCAGTTGATTATTTTAATTGACCCAAAGGTTGAATGAATAACTCCTGCCAGGTCACCAGAGCAGGAGCAGCCGTGACAATTCCAACCTCTTCCATTTACAGAGTTGGTTCCCACACAGCAAGGCCTCTTCCCCTATGGACTCTTAGCCACTTGGGTGACCTAGGTGCGAGGGATAAAAATTAGGCATGAGCTGTTCTAAGTCTTGTTCCTGATGTTCCTAATGTTTTTGGTCCAATGTCTGCTATAAAGTGCAAACTGCCTGGGTCATATCCTGCCTTTTCCACAAACTAAAGGTGTGATCACAGAGTCTCACTCTTCTCACGGGGAACATGAGGTCAATTACAGTGTCTCCCTCACTGGATTACTTTGAGGATTACATGGGAAAACAAAGGTAAGATTGCTTAGAACAGTGCCTGGCACATAGCAAGTTTCTAGTAAGTGCTAGCATTCTTGTCTTTAAGAATGACAACATAGCAATGTTATTAATCTCATTATTAATCTCGTTAATAACATAGCATGTTATTAATCTCGTTATTTGGAATGGAGAGGTTAGATCTGAATCCTGTGCTGTTTTATCTGCTAGGTTACATGCATGACGTAAGGGTAGCTTGTGCAGACACAGGAACTGGCGATAAAGTCCTGAAAACCCTCATTGTATCTGACAACCATGCTCCAACACTCGGATTTAAATGCCCGAGTGTGTGTGTTTATAAACATACTTACAAATGTGTCTGTATGTCTACGTGTATGCGCAAACGTGTGTACATACAAACAGAGGGTGCCAAAAAATATGTGCACATTTTGAGAAAGGGAAAAATTGTATTAAAATTGCAATACTCAATATACACCAGTAACAAAAAACAAGTCACGTTTGAGCAGCTCTTGTAATTGCAAAAGTCAAATATGACTTGAGTATCACAATTTAATTTTAATACAGTTTTTTCTTTTCTCAAAATGTGTATACATTTTTGGCACCTTCTATGTTTTCCATAGTAGCATTAAGTGATGGAAAGGATTGTGAATAGTAAAGAAAACAATATTTTGTCTCGGAATTACTCTTCTATTACTTCTATAAGATGGTTTTCATTTTATAACTTTTTTGTTTTGTGTGTGTACATCTACTTTGACTCCAACGGATAGGCTTATCTGTCTGAATTCTAGTTTGAAAAGCAGTTTCCATCATCGCACTTTGAAGTTGCAGTTTCTCTTCTCTCCTTCCCTCCTCTGACTGTGAGATGCTGGCCGAGCCCTCAGCTCCCCTTGTCTGCCCCATTAAATGTGCTCCTTACTTTTTGGAATCTGGATGAAGTCACATGACTAGGATGCCACCTTTAATCCCATTTTCCATTTGTATACTGGATTTCCTTAACCACTTTTAAAATAAAAATACAGCATGATTCTAATGTACTAAGGAGTTCCAGGGATAACCATATAATTTCAAAACGATACTGATTTTGTTTATATGCAGCATAATCTTTTACAGTCTTTAGTCTTTATTTGAAACATTGCAAAGTGGATTTTTATGAAAGGTATTATAAAGGACTCCTTGTTTCTTTATAACAGATCTGAACGTTAACTGATCAGAGTTCAGATAAATAGTCTTTACTCTCCATTAAAATATTAAAAAGCCTTTGGTAAGAAACTGGCATAAAGATTCTTCATTCTTGTTTAATGAACACTTGTTGGCAAGTATAACACTTTAATAGCTTTGCAGAATGAATTTTGTGTGTGCATCCTCCATTTCCCTGTCAGACACTTGTCCAGGTGCTGGAAATTTATCGGGGGAAGCATATTTTTACTCATTAGCTTTGTATTTGATTACAGAATAGTAAAATATGAACCGCCAAGTCCCTGAGGCATAGCTGTGTACATTGAGATTAGTAATTGCATGTCATCGTGTTTTCCATTGGAATTTATATGGACAGATAGGATAGGTGCTTCTTAAGTAGGTTTAAAAGCAAAACAAATTTTTATTTAATCTTTTTTTGCAACTATAGTTTCCTTAATGGAGAAAAGGTTAGGCTATATCATATATTTTAAATGTAGTTTTAATTTATATTTTTCTCTTTTCTATTTTTTTTTCCTTCACAACTGAAGCATATTTTCATGCTAACCACAACTAAAAAAAAAAAAAAAATCAGTGCCTATAAGGATGACATGATATAAAACCTGTCAACAGAGACCGGTTTTGCCCACATTCCAGCAAGCACAATGAGAAGGGATGATTATAGGTGTAGACAAGCTGACCCATTCAAACCAGGAACTTACATACAAAACAGAAATTACAGGTTGATCTTTGAGATACATCTTTTTTTTAATCTACAAAGTTGGGGGTTTTTTGTTAATGAAGATGGCAGTTTTCCCCTTAAACAAGTTATGTGTTTGGAGGCTGATGCTGTAATTCCTTTTTTAGTTATGCTTGCAAAGAGAAATTATCATTTTGTCATTTTGCGAGATAATAATAAAAGAGCTGCATTAAATAAGTGATTTTGCCTTAGATTATGCTGTGGTTAAGCAGTGCCAATCATGTTGTGCTCTTTTCTATAAAGACGCTCGTAAATGCAATTCCCAAAACAGAATCTAATGAGGTACTTAATGGTCACAAAACTGGCACATTTGATAATTAATGTTCCTTACTGATTTTTTGCTGATGCTGCACAGTAATAAACAGTGCTATATGTTAACTAAATGTATTCTTGAACCATTAGTTAAAATAAGAGCGTAAAGAAGAACTTTAGTGATTTTATTTACTATAGAGTGAATGAAAACTTGATGGCATCTTTCCAGGATGAGCAAGAAAACTACACACCGGTGTTGTCTCCTCAGAGAAGTAGAAATTCCTCATTCACATGGAGGGGTATGAGGTTTCTATAGCCTATCTGCTTAGGCTATGTCCTGCTAATAATAACTAAGGTACTTCATTGTCAAGGTTCACAGTTATCAAAAAGTGAATAGAATTTATTGAGCACTTACTATATGCCAGACCCTTAATTGTACACTTCATCATTACATCCGGATAACAAATCTCTGTACAAATTATCTTATACAAATAAGATAATTTCCATTTTAAAGATTAGGTACTGCAGCTTAGGATAGTTAAACTTACAGCTTATAGGTAAGAGAAGCCATTTGTAAGGAAGGCAGTAGCATATGGGTATAATGCAAAGGTTGTAGTTGTGTTGAGCAAATGGAACCCAGGTAGAACCCATGTTCTACTATTTATTTTCTAGCTATGTGAGACATTTAGCCTCCTTTAGCCTCAGTATTCTCATCTACAAAATGAGAGAAATAATATGTTATAGTGTGTGAGGTTAGAAATCATATCCGTAATGCATCTTAAAATATAATTTGAAAATGTTAAATGATCATGAAATGACAGTTCTTTATCTCAAAATACACACACACACGCTATGCTTCCAAAGAATTAAGCAGAAATGTAATCGGAAGACAGGCACCTTTGCCTCCAAAGCTCAAGACCTTTCCAATGTACTATTTTGTCTTTTATAAACATGAGTTATAGGTAATTCTTTGTCTCACAGCACACAAAGCAAGTTTAAATCGCAGTTGATAGATACCTGAGTCTTGAAATGTGACACATGACTTTATAAGTGTCTCTAATAAAAGTTTATTAAAGGACTAGTCAACCCCGTGACTCTAAACCTGGCTTTGTGTGACCTTTTATAACCATTTGTAATAATATTTTATGAAATTCTGTTGTTGAAAACACAGAAATTGATTCTCTTCCCTCTCAGGTACTAATCACAGAATCTAATCTTGGGGTGTGTGTGTGTGGGGGTGTGTGCAGTTCCTAACATTACATCGAGTGGTTGATTTGAAACTACTATTTAATGAAGAACACTCTAGGTTAAAATTAAAATGCAGGAATGTTTGGAAAAAAAAAATATGACCTAAAATCTTTACTAGATACTGTACTTTCAAAAAAAGGAAAGATGAGATACTGTATTTTATAAACCACCAACTTCTAGTTTTCTCTTAAATTGCATCAATGTTTTATGGCAGATGGATCATGTTTATTTTTTATTGTTGTTGTTTGTAAATTCCCATTGACTTCAAAAGGGGCATGCCTACTAAGAACGGTGTGTATTTCACAGCTGAGATTTAAGGGATTTGAGGGACTCAGAAAAGCTGAGAGATAATTGAAGATTCACAGGGGAGACATAGAAGGGATCAGAACAGCAAAGGGAGGCTCAAGGAGGATTGGAGGGGCTCCAAAGGAGCTGTGAGTGGATCAGTATAACAAACAGAGGTTAAAGGAGCTCCTAATGGCAGAGAAACAATGAGAGAGAATTAGAATGTCATAGGGGACACAGAAAGAGGGTACAAGTAAGGGCTAACTCTCCCCAGAAGGCTGCACTTCTCTGGGCAACCCTGCTTGTCCCTGTGGACCACATCCAACCTGCATGCTGATATCTCGTCCCCAGTGCCAGGCCATAAATCCACTGCTTTCTGAACATCTCTTTTGGGTTGGCCAATAGACACTTCACACACAGTATGCCTGGGCTTGAATTAATCATCTCATCTCCCCTGCTTGTGTCTTTGGTGTCAGAGCATCTCAGAGAATCTCTCTGACTTGTACCCTGCATTTAGAATCTCTGGGTGCTGGAGAGCTATTCTCCTGCCTGGATTCTCTGCCTGCTTAGCCACTCAAGTTGACCACAAGTCACTCAAGTTTAGCCACAGTGACTTCCTGGCCCTTAGTGTCACCTGAGTTCTACACTCTGCAGCCCTAATGGCTATCATGCCTGGGTCATGCCAAGGAGAAATCCAGTGTCTGGTATTTGTTGGTCTGAGAAGTGAATTTATTCCTTTATTGAATCTAGAAACTGGGTGTTGTTCTAGATTCCCCCCTGTCCTTACTTATCTAACACGCCAACAGGTCTGATCAATTCTACTTCCAAAATATTTCTCCTGTTACTTTATGTCATTCATCTTTATCCTCAACGCCATTTCCTGTGAATTCATTATTTCTTCAACCTTTGTCAGGAACATCACAATCATCTCTTACTGACTCAATCAATTTCCCTGACTCAATCCCCACCTCCCACTCTATTCACCTAAATCATGGTTGTAAAATATAAATACAAGTATGTCGAATTAATGAATCCACTTAAAAATCTTTCAATGTATCCCCATTGCCTTTAGGACAAAGTCTAAACTTTTTTTAACACTAAGTCTATCTCCTTCTTTACTCCTTCATCACCCTTCTCTGCCCTTCCTCATCTTCTGTGTCACCCGCTAGCCACACTGAACTGATTGCAGCTTAATGGCAGGTCATGCTTCCTCACCTTTGCTATTCCCTCCATTGGAAATTCTTTCACTCAGCCTCTTCCCCTCTTGAGGAACTTTCCAAATGACTCTTCCATTCAATCTCTATAGTCATGGCCAGACTTACCCACATTATATTACTATAGAAGGAAAGGAGCCAGGTATGGTCAAGTAGATGCCTGCCACAGAATTGAAAGAAGTTTTTTGGGGGGGGGGAGCCAGATCCAGCTGAAGATGTTGGGGAGGTCCATCTCTGCAGGTTAGGCACAGAATGCTGGGGACACGTCCCTGAACTTCAGAGGACAGTCCAGATCTGGGTTTCCTAATACGGAGATGAAGCTTGACAAAGGACATCCAATAGCAATTGATTAATTGGGATAGGCAGATTGTTAGTTGACATGTTGGAATTTTGTTAGAGAACCGACTACAGTCCTATGCTTAAGGATAGCTGGATGGTTTAATAAAACAGAGTTTCAGACTTGGAAAACAAGATAAAAATAACCAGTAACCAGGCCAAGGGTAAAAGAAGAAACCTAGTCTAGAAATAGATCAAAGGCCAATTGTAAGAAATGGACGCATACATTAAAGAGTGGCTCTGGGCCAAGCATCAGTGAGCAGAGGGAAAGTGCCTCCAAGCCAGGGCCAGAGGCTTCAGCCTAGGGAATTTTCCGGCAGGGAAGGGTTGGGCTGCAGCCTTGCTGGGAAGGGGCTCCCAGCCGAGCCCAGCAGGACCCGCCGCCCGGCAGGACCCAACACCCTCTGTGCTCCTGCTAATATTCATTCTGTCAGGGTGGTGAATTTTCGTGACATTTGGCTTAAGTTTTTCCTTACTTAATTTTATTCAATGCAATTTGAAGAGCAATTATTATGCCATTATGCCTCACTTTTGTTACACCTTTTCTCACTCTTTTGTTAGAACATCTCTCCTTGATATTTGCAGACTTCCAGTGTTTGTAAATTGTCAACACATCCCTATTAATGGTTGCTTAGTCAGTTTACATCCTTAACCTTTCTTTATATTTCAGGCCATTTGTTACGTAAGCATTTCCCTAGATCAGGTTCGCTCTCATCTTTCTGACATGGATAAACCCTCATTTAAATGAGGAATTCAGGAGATATCTTTTCAGGGTTTTAGCCAACACCATGGACCAACAGCAAAAAGCATTGCAGACACAGAGTTCTTCCTCCTCTCTGCCACAGGCCTGGCTGCACCCTGCCATCAGTCTCCTTCTGTAAACTGTGACCGTCTCCTCACCCCACTCGGGATGGCTGCAAGCCTTGACTCCTCCACCTAAAGGATGTTGTTGGATTTGATGGTTACCTGTAACAGATTTAAAGACAGAAAGGAGCCAGATTCTGGTTCTATTTTTGTTGGTCAAATTTGGGCAACTTCCTTAACTTCTACAGGCCTCAGTTTCCCTCTCTGTAACATGGCCACGATACATAACTTAAAAGGCTGTTGCAAGGGGAAAAACACATGTGAACACTTTGGTACAACACCACACACATAACCACTGCTGGATAAATGGGCCAGTAATTGTGACGCATGTGGAAAAATTCTCACGTCTAGTTTTTCCTTAGAGCATCCTCCCACCCCCAAACCTGTGTTATCAAAGCTGAGTCTCCCTGAGACAGAAATTATTGACACACGTTTTCAAGCTTTGGGGATTTTAATCCCAAAAATTCACTGTGTGCTCCTTTTCCAATGCCAGCTTGAGAAGGCTTCTCTGCCAATTTTACTCACTCTTTCCAAATTTGCCTAAAATGAAATGCTAGGAAGTTTCTGCCACTTTCACTTAAGATCTTTGTTGAACGGCATCATCTCTAGCTGGAGTTTTGTGATTAGATATATTTGGTAAGTGCCAGCCCTTTGCTCTTCAACTCATAGCAAAAAATAAATTAATCAATCAAAGAATGTTGAAAGGATAGTACTGATGAGCACTTAAAGAAATCTGATTGTCCACAAAGTGAGCATCGATTGGCAGCCTGCGTGTTCCTATACCTCCATTTTCTTTCTTCTCCTCTTCACACCAAACCTGTGAAGTAGGTATCACTAACTCCATGTTACATAAAAGTTTTTAAGTACATTACAACTAATTAAATGCAAAATCTGTATGCCTTATGACATTTCCTAAATGAGCTCTAAAGCAAGTGGATTCCAAGACCTCTTTGGTTACCATACTATCTTTTAGCGGCTTTAAATTTGCAACCAGCTTTTCTGGATTTGTATTCTAGCTCAGACTCTCATGAAGTGTGGGGTCCTGGGAAGTTGCTCAGCTAATTGCAAACCAATTTCCATGTGTAAAATGGATTTACCTATCCTTTCATGGAATAGCTGAGTAGGCTTTCTGGCGTGTTGTCTGAGTTGGTAAGTGGTGGCCACTTCCTGCTCTTCCCTTTTGTTTCATATCCTTGGCAAACATTCTCAGCTTTCTTTTTCTATTTCTTTAACAAACTTCCTCTGTTTAAGAAATTATTAATAAGTCCAGGTGCAGTAGCTCATGTCCATAATCCTAGCAATCTGGAGTGCTGACACAGAAGGATCACTTGAGCTCGGAGTTCTAGACCAGGTTAATCAAAAGTCAGGCTCCCTGTCTCTACTAAAAACAGAAAAACTAGCTGGGTATTGTGGTAGACACCTGTAGTACAAGCTACTCTGGAGGCTGAGGCAAGGGGATTGCTTGAGCCCAAGTATTTGAGGTTGCTGTGCGCTATGATGATGCCATGGCACCCTATCCAGAGCCAGAGTAAGACTTTGTCTCAAAAACATTATTAATAATTTTCAGGCTGGGCTCATGCCTGTAATCCTAGCACTCTGGGAGGCTGAGGCGGGTGGATTGCCTGAGCTCATGGGTTCAAGACCAGTCTGAGCAAGAACGAGACCCTGTCTCTAAAAATAGCCTGGCATTGCGGTGGGTGCTTATGATCCCAGCTACTCAGGAGACTGAGGCAAGAGAACGCCTGAGACTAAGCCCAAGAGTCTCAGGTTGCTTTGAGCTATGGTGCCACAGCACTCTACCAAGGGCAACAAAGTGAGACTCTATCTCAAAGAAAATAATTTTCAGATATATTCAGAGTAAAGACCAAAACCTTGGCTTTTGTTTGATATCTCCTAATTCCTTAAGCTATACCTTCTTCAAGTCCACCCAAACACTTTATGATTTTAAGCACAGTTCTACCCTGTCATTTAAACTAGCTGCCATCTGATGTTTATGAAGAAGTTGGAGCAGAAAGTAGAAAACTAATATTTTGATTTTTTATTTTAAATATCATAGAAAGTAGGACATCCCCCCCAACCCCTGGCAAAACAGGTTCCTGCAATATTTAAATTTTGTACTCAGTGACATCATTCTAGTCATTATGTTATTTCTGAAGCCTCAAACATTGTCAGAATTGTTTGGGAAATGACCCAATGATTTCACTTTCTACTCAAGTTCAATAGCTTTTTTGGTCACCCAGAATGTTCAAACCCATTTCCCCAACCCAATAAATATCACCACCTTTTCTTTCCTGGCTTTGATCTACACCCAAACTGATAAAGCTGGTGTATTTTTTCAGTTTCTAAATGAACAGATAACCTCTCTTGTGAAAGTGGTATGGCTTGGCACAAAGAGGACTGGGTAGCTCTTCCAGTTAATGTTCTGTATGACCTTGGGTAAGATACTATGTCTTCATCACTGGACCTGTAAAGGAAGAGCATCCATGCATTCTTTCATGAATAGCCATTGCATGGCAGGCACTGCTATAAACACTGAGGATATAGCAGTGAACCCAACGTAAAGAAGCTTATATTCTAAAGGAGGAGGCAGACATTAACATGCAGACAAATAAATAATATATAATCTGTAATATGTCCAATGGTGAAACATAACATGAAGAAAAGTAAAGCAGGGAAAGGACATTGCAGAGTGCTAGGGAGGGCAGGGTGGGCAGATGCCATTTGTTACATAAGCATTTCCCTAACTCAGGTTTGCTCTTATCCAAGATAAGTGTCATCTGCCTCCTGCAAAAATGGGAAGAATGGTCTAAGATACTAAGATAGGGTGGACAAGAGTTCTTCCAAACTTTTGGTTGATCATGAAGGATTGACACTGAAATGATAAAAGTGAAGATAAAGCAAGGACAATAAAACCAATACTTAACACCTCTGGGACACATACAATGTCAGGCTTTAATGTGAGATAAGTGTATTTGAATCCTGTTTCTGATATGCATCAAGGAAGCTAAATTATCTGGTCCCTCTGCCCCTCAGTATGCTCCTCTTATAAGATGGGAGTAATATGGTATCTCCCCCAGGAAGGGCTCCTAATGACCATTACATAATCCAACGCAGCTATGTGGGTTACCTATTAGTACCTGTAGAAAAGTCAGCATTTATTGGTAAGGTAAAAGTCCATCTAATTAAGCACCAGGTGCTGTCCCCAACTCTTTTAAACATCAAAGTAGTATTTTTATTGCTCAAATTCTAATGTCAATCTTCTTCACTAAGTTTTAAAACCACTTACCTTCTTCACTAGTCTGTAGAGACAGTTTTCAACTTAAGTGAATACAAGTGTTACTTGGGGCATTTCGGTGAATGAAATTGAAGGCCCCCTAACAAATGATGCAAATAGCCTGCTGTAGCCTGCATGGGCTTCACTGAGGTACACAGCAAAGAAATAACACACAGAATTCTGAGGCATGTCCTTCTCTTTCCTGTGGCCCCGTCCCTCTGCCTGTTGTCACAGATAATATTCAGCTGGCAGGTGCCATCACCTGCTGCTTACAATTGCAGAACATTTGAGAGAGCTCTCAGAAGAATATTGCCATTCTGAGATTCCATACTTGCCTCTCCTGCGATTCATCTCCACTTGAAACTGAACGGAATCCCATTAATTATCACTTCAGGTAGTAAATCAGTTTCTCATATGTGAAAGGAATGCTGGAACCAGAGTCCCTCTTTTTGTTTGGGATCGCCAGAGGGTTATTACAGATGGTATTGAACTCATAAGAATAATTTTAGCATGGCTGCAACAACAAAGCATTTTATAAATGTATAACCTTGTTTTTCTTAAAAACCACTGAATGACTGTGAAGTCACATTGCTGGCTTAAGTGTGATAGCTCTTCTCTCCCTCTACTCCCTCCAACTTTAAAAGCATGTATTCAGTCTCTGGCTTTAAAGTCAAGGCAATGTGCTGATTGACTGGGCTGACATAATTGTGTTAATGACAAGACACTGAGGCTACATTGTTAGATAGGTCGCTTATCATCACTATTTATTTAGCTCGCTCTGCCAAGTCTGAATTATACTTTTTATACATTGTGGTTAGAGCCAGTCATTTAAAGTGCTTCAGTGTTGAAACAACATTTTTTTTACAAGTCTTTTAGCTGTAGTTCAAGAGAAAAAAAAAAAAGAAAGTCTTCTACAACATCATTAAACAGGGTTCAAAGTAAGTCCTCGCTGAAAGATGTGAAGTTTGAGCTCTTAGGAAATGGAATCTTTGATCTCCAAAACGATTAGTGAAAACATTTTTTTTGTACACAGGCCCATTTTCATCTCATGTTAAAGAAAATAATACAATTTAATCTACATAATATTTCTCACTCTAATGCCTCAAGTCAACCTCTATGGCTGGTGTCTAGAACTGCCCAAGAGCCCTTTGCTCCCTGCTGAAGGAAGGAACTGGAGATTGGCCTATTTCACAAGGCATCAGAGCTATTCAGCTGAAAGCAGAAGGACCTGACTTATATGGTGCTACCATCATATTTTGAAAGGGTGACGTTTCAAATGTCAGATGAAATTTAATGGAGACTTAAAATAAAAAAAATAATAATAACCATGACTGAGCTGTTGAAGCAACAGGCCATCCCCACTCCATTCTGAAACAATAGAAATAAGGCCTTTGGGATAAAGAACGGATAAATGCTGGGGTCATTAGCAAACAGAACGAGGGAACTCTAGATTAGCCTACCAGAAAGAGAGGCAAGAGGGAAATGATTTCCATTTCCTGTCTTATTTTTTATTTTGCTTGCTTTTAATGCATTTTAAAGCAATATTCATTTATTTTCAAGGTGCCCGACACTGATCTGGCATTTGCACTATGGAAAAGAACTAAACGAAGCCCCTGTCCTTGTGAAGCTTCCATTCTATTGTAAGAGACACATCAGCATGCTTACACATGAATCCTAGGCACTTAGGCTAAGATATACCTGGAGATAGAATTCCTTACTCTTAGGATATGCTCATCTTCTATACTTTCAATATCACCAAATTGCCTCTTCCCCCTTGGTTATTTCAGTTTATATGAATAAATCCTACTCCTCTCACCAACCCTTGGTATTCTCAGACTTTCTGATGTTGCAAATCTGATGGGTAAAAATTTTGTCATTATGAATTAAATTTGATTTTTGTGACTACTAGGGAGTTTGAGCATGTTTGTTGTTCAACCACTCAGTTTGTTGTTGTTTGTTTACCATTCTATTTCCTCTTTTACTGTTCATGTCACCTGCTTATGTTTTTTCCACCTGTGCATTTTTAAATTGAAATGCTTATCTTTTTTATTATTATTTTGGTAAAAGTTTTCATATATCCAGTATAATAATGCTTTTTCAATTATGTGTTGCAAGTAATTTTATATGGTCTGTACGTTTCTTTTCTTTTATCTTTATAGTATCATTTACTGGGCAGAAGTTTATAATATCAATTTTTTTAAGCTTTTCTTTATGTTGCTGTGAATTTTTGTCACCAAAGAAGTATTAAATTTTATAAAATACTTTTTATGCATATGATAAGTGATCCCATATGATTTTTCTCCTTTAATTTTTTAATATGGTGAATTACCTCAATAGATTTCCTGGAGTTAAACCAACCTTGCATTCCTGAGATATATTCAAATTGCTCATGAGGTATTTATTTTAATATATAATTGAATATATTATTTTACAAAACTAAATCTATATCCATTAAATTATAAATTGCTATTTTCTCCCCTCTCCACACACACAATCCCTGACAACCACTATTCTACTTTTTGTTTCCATGAATTTGACTACTCCACTCCTTTGAACTAGAGTATTTGGTCCATTGACATTCAATGTAATTACTGACTTTTTATTTTATAGTTATAATCTTACTATTCGTTTTCTATTTGTTCCTTTGCTTTGTATCTGTTCCTTTTCTTTTTTTCTTCCTTTTGATTAATGCTTTTAAATACTTCCAACCTCTTTCTATTGGTTTGTTGGTATCTCATTATTTTTAATGGTTACCCTAAAAATGAAAGTATGCATTCTTGTTTTGTTATAGTCCAATATAAATTAGTGTTTTTTGCTCCTTTCCAAACAACATTGAGGTCATAACATATTCATTCCTTTTCTTTTTCTTTCTTTCTTTTTTTTTTTTTTTTTTGAGATAGAGTCTCACTCTGTCACCCTAGATAGAGTACCTGGATGTCATCACAGCTCACAGCAACTTCAAACTCTTGGGCAGAAGCCATCCTCGTCTCAGCCTTATGAGTAGCTGGGACTACAGGCATCTGCCACAATGCCCTGCTAGTCCCTGTGCCCTTTCTATTAGTTTACTCAGCATTAAATGTATGATTTCCTTAAGCACAATTGACATATCCTGACATTTCACTTTGCCATGTCTTATTTTATTTTTATTGGGAAGTTATATCCTCAGTCTTTCAAATTTATGTCTTGGCTTATGATTATCTTTCAAAGTGTTTTTAGAGCAACTTTTCAAATTATTTTAGAGCAATTATTTTCAAGTATGAATTCCATCATGGAACCAATATGGCACAGATAGATCAAAATATCAATAAAGTGTTTGGGAAGGTTGTGGCTAATGAATGCATAGTATGTCAACAGTTTAAGAAGTTTCATTCTGGTGATTTTGTTTTTATTTTTATTTCAGATTCACATGAGGGTACAAATGTTTAGGTGACATTATTTGCATTTGTTAGGTAAAGTTCAAATTATAGTTGAGCCTTTCACCCAGGAGGTATGCTGTATACCCTTACATTATTCACATTAGGAGAGCTTATCAATCCCTTCTCTTTCCCCCTGATTTAACTGTGTTTTTCTTTTGAGTGGGCATATAGTTTTTTATCTATTTGGTTTCATATTAGTATTGCATACATTAGATACTTGCTTTTCCGTTATTGTGATACTTTACTAAGTTGAAGTTGTTCTTCAACTCCATCCAGGTTAATACAAAAGATGTAAAGTCTCCATCTTTTCTATGGCTAAATAGTATTTGGTGGTATACATACACCACAGTTTATTGCACTTGGGCTTATTCCTCATCTTGGTGATTGTGAATTGAGCTGCAACAAACATTCTAGTGCAAATGTCTTTGTAAAATGATCATATTTTTTCTGGGTAGATAGCTAGCAATGGGACTGACGATCTGGTGATTTAAATCTTGAAAATGATCTATGTAGATGATCCGATGATCTGAGGTGGATAATGATGAACTGAAAGCTGTAGTGGAAGTTAATCCATCTCTACCTACCTATGAATTAGCAGGAAAGTTTGCTGTAACTATTCTAACAATATTAGACCATTTGAAACAAATCACCAAGGTAAAGAACCTAGATAGATTGGCTTCACGTGCATTAAATAAACATCAGATGAGAAATTGTCTTAAAGTTTGCCTGTATTTGTTGTCACAACACAAAGGTGAACTGTTTCTACACTGTATTATTATATGTGATGAAAAATGGATTCTTTCTCATAATCACAAACTTTAAGCACAATGGTTGAATAAAGATGAAGTGCCAACACATAGTCCAAAACCAAATATTCATCAATAAAAGCTAGTGGTGTCTGTTTGGTGGATTAGCACTGGTATTATCCACTTCAACTTCATAAAACCCATTAATCAACTACAGTGGATATCTACTGCAATCAATTGGATGAAATAATGAGGATGGTTATGATTAAGCAGCCGAGATTGGTTACTAGAGACAGACAAATCCTCCTCCAAGATAATACTCAACCACACACTGCATAAACAACGCTACTCAAACTACAGAAGCTGGACCTGGAAACTCTGTATCATCCACCATATTCACCAGTCCTTGCACCAACTGACTGCTACTTCTTCCAGGCTTTGGACCACCTCTTGCAAGGAAAAATATTCAATTCTCAGCAAGGTATGGAAAACACCTTTTGCAATTTCATTGCCACTTGCTCTCTAGGCATCTTCACTGCTGTCATCTATAGTGCACCAGCTACTATTAAGATGCCAAAACTGTGTTGATAGTTTAGGTGCATTGGCAAATGGCACTGGTTCTTGTTTAAGATATAATAAGCTATACATTTGATTCAAAATCAGGCATTTCATATTATATGATCTAATGCCTTCTGTGTTATTTGCTATGTGTTTTAGTTCTGTATATATTTTATACAGCACATGACATTAGTATTATTGTTTTTCACAGCAAATATTCATTTTTATATAGCCACATTATTTAAAACTTGTCGATGGCTGGCTTTCTTTTTCTTTCTTCCTTTCTACTTGACATTGAGTTTTGATACAGATGGGTTGGTCTACAACAAAAGCTGGTAAAGAAACTACTTATACAACTGATTAGAGCGATTTGCCTCATATAGACTAAAACAAAGTGACCAAGAAGGAAATCTGAAACGTCAGTTTTATATAGAGCTTACCACTGGCTGGCTAGAGAATATTGGGTAACTCTCTCAACTTGTCTATGTGTATTTTAGTTGTCTGTAATAAAAAGAGTTTGTTTTTTTTTTACTGGAACTAGTCTACTAGATTATGCTACTATACCATAATGTCTTTTATTATTTTAAATTATTAATTTAATTAAATTATAAATTTATTCATATTAAATTAAACAATAGATTTGATTATATTGAATTATTTTTAATGCAATTACAGTCACAAGTATGTTCAGAAGTGTTTTTGTTATTGGAGCTCAAATCTAAAAGTCAAACTCAGGTATTTCAATTTTTCTGCAAATAATATTGCCAGCTAAAATAATATTTTCAATGACTATTAAAAATTCTGTTGCTTTCTTGATTATGTATTATCTAACTGATCATCTGTGATACTTCTAATACTGAACACACACAGATATACAAAGATATAAAGGCAAGTTTTCTTCTGTGGTATGTTATTTTATGTTTCCAATTATCTCAAGGGATATAATGAAATTCTCAGGAATTTATTTTAATTCACTTTAATTTAAAAAAAATAAATAAATATGCCCCAAAGCATTTGGTTTGCTGGGTGGAAAAATAAGAGAAAAATAATCAGTACTATGTTAAATTAGATTATGTTAAATAATCTTTAGGAGGTTGGAAATAAAACTTAAAGGATAAATAAAACATCTTACTTTTTGTTACACATTCAGGAAATGTGGAATGAATGAATGAATGTCAACTGTGAATAAAAGAGAATTAAATTTATGGAATCATTTAAACGGGAATATAATTAATAGTGACTGATGCTGCAACCTGGCAATATCTGGGGAAAACAGAATTATTTAATTCATTTCTTTGAAATATAAAGAAGCATTTATAAAACAGGCCAGCATTTGTCATCACAAAACAGTGGTACAACAGTAATTAGCAGCTGCCAACAAAATTCCACTGCAACCAATGTAGCCATTTAGAAATCAATACTTATCTTGGGAAGGCCAACACAAGGAATGTTCCTTTCTGCTTTAAATACTGTTTCCTCTTATTTCTTTATCTTATCTTGAAAACTTTGTGCTCAAATCTATTCATAATGTTTGACTTGTTAAAATTAGGCATTACTACTTACAAAGTCAAAAGCAATCTATATTGTATGCCTATGTTCACTTAAAAAGTAACTCACTCAGAGAACAACTAGGTTTGCTTAACTCAGGCAGGAGGAAAATTTTCACAATTTTCTAATAAGCTCTCCAAATTAACTAGCTTATATTTTTCTCTCAAAAACATATTGCAAATACTCATTCCTCTTCCTAGTTCCTTTAATGGTTGCTCTCTCATACCCCATCAGAGTTTTACCTTTCATAGAATTTATCATGGAAGGATGAGGAAAAGTTTACATTGATTTCAGCAATTAAGAGGGGACACTGGAAAAAGAAGGGACAGCCTTGTCTTCACAAAGAAAATCTAGAGTCCTTCTAAACAGATCTTTAGCATGTCCACAGCCTTCTAAATAGTGCTTCATATTTACTTCTTCTTTTTTTTTTTTTTTGCAGTTTTTGGCCGGGGCCAAGTTTGAACTTGCCACTGCCAGCATATGGGGCTGGTGCCCTACTCCTTTGAGCCACAGGCACTGCCCCAGATTTGCTTCTTATTCATAATATAAAAATAATGTATGTTCATGGCATTGTGGGGGGAGAGGGAAAATGTTCCCTTTGCCCCCAGAAGTTTCACTAAAAGGCCAACTCACAATAAGGCAGATTAATGAGAGAAAGAGATGGCAGATTTATTTACTATGCACACAGGAAGAATCCCAGAGTGACTACTCAATATCTTAGTGGGGTCCAAAAGTTTATATGCCCTCATTTTAGTGGGGAGAAGATGAAGAATTATAGGTAATTCTGTTGAAGGGCAATATATTGTTACTAGGGAGTATGAATAGATACTTGGGAGAATGAATGGATGGGGAAAAACATTAACTTGTAAATGTTTCTCTTTGGAAATTAACCTAAGAGATAAATATTAGCTTTAAAATGGGTTGGCCCAGGCCTGGCAGCCTTCTTGATCTTTTTTTTTTTTCTTTGCAATATATTGGGATAACTGGAAGAGGAAAGGAAAAGACAATTATTCTTCTTGATGGGTTCTTGAAGACAGAAGGAAAAGCCCCTTCCAATGCCTATTGATCTCTAAGGACCTTTAACCCAAAATACTGTTTAAACCAAGGAGTCATATTTTGGGGTGAAATTTTCTGAGCTCTTTGGCATAAAATCTGTTTAAAAATACATAAAGTATACAAACAAGAAAAATGAAAGGTATCAGTAATTTCATTACACAGATATAAGATCTGTTTATTTGGTGGTGTGTTTTCTTCACGTGACATCTAGTCAATATTGTATGTACAATCTCTACTTTTCTGTTTTGTTCCTTATTTTATAGATGTTATAAAATTAGCAATTTCCCACTTGATAAACATTTAGGCTATTACTACATTTTAAATACTTTGGATAATTTTGAATGTGCATCATTGTCTACAAATCTTTATGTTCATAACTAATTATTTCCTTATGATTAATGAGTAGCCATAGTTACGTGTACCTGTGGCATAACATTTTGTAACTCTAAAACTTACAAATTACAAAGAATGTAAGTTTTTAAATTCTGTGTAATGATGCATAAAAACAGCCACTTTCAGCAACCTCAACAAAATTGAGTATTAGAGATATTTTTGCTCTTTGCCAATTTCTAGAAGAATAAACGCATCTGTTAGTTTTATAGGCATCTTTTTCACAACTTGACTTTGAAACAGAAAATTTCAGCTGTATTGTAGGAAAAGAACTTAAGTAGAGATTGAACCTGGTGAAATGCAGGTAGTTGCTTCAGTAGAGAACATTCAGCTTGTTCACTTCTCCAGTAGAGCAGGTGTCACGTGTGTGGCTCACTTACTTGCATATAGGGTGTCATAGCTAATTGTCTCCTAGGTGACACAACCACTGCCTACAATCCCTGCACTGAGATCTGTGCAGACAAGATCAAGCTACAGATCATCTTCTGAACTCGATGCCAATGAATTGTTCTACAACTGTAGTGGAACACCAAGAGTGCTAATGACTCAGGTTCATGGACTCAAGTTTCCCATATGTATGCATCCCGCTGTCATGACAATGCAAGGATAAACACTGGACGTATTGCTGATGCCAATGACGCTATGTGTTCATCAAACAACACAAACTATTTCTAAAATACATCACCATAAGTCAAGCTCATCCTAGTAGATCCACAACCTCTAAGCTTTCTAGAGAACTAATATATTGGGGAAAACTGCTTGACTTTCTCCTGGATGTAAATAATTTAATCATAAAAGAATTTATATGCACCCTGATGGTTTTTTGTTTTGTTTCCTGAGCTAAGTGTTCTTAAGAAATGTGACAGTGGTAAATAAAATGGCATTATGATTGCCGAGAAACTTCTGCAAGCTTAGTCAATGTTGGAACAATGTTTACAGGCCAGAGGCACTTAAGAATGTATGGGTAAGGAAAGTGGTCTCTGCTGTCAGCCCAGACTGCTCTGGCTCCAATCTAGTTTCTCCTGGAATAGCTGTGAAGTTGGACAATTTAATCTCTCAGTGCCTCAGTTTTCTCTGTAAAATGGGGGATAAGTTAAATTCTACAACAAGAGATGCTACCAGGATTAATTAAAATAACATGTCCTTATAACAACACCTGAAACAGTAAGTGTTCTATAGAGTATCAATTAATGTAAGGCATCTATAGGCCAGAAATTTGCCTTGATATAGCAATATACATGCAAATATAAATTAGCTGTGGTGACTAACCTCAACTAATTTACAACAACCTAGTAGGGAAAATAAAACATGTCTTCAAAACCTATAAATTCCTCAAGGCACAGATAAAATGCATTAAAGTCTTAGGATTGGTGGGGTGGCTCATGTCTGTAACCCTAGCACTATGACCCTAGCTTGAGACCAGCCTGAGCAAGAGTGAGACCCCCCCAACTCTATAAAAAATAGAAAAATTAGCTGGGTTTGGTGGCATTCACCTTTAGTCTTAGCTAGTTGGGAGGCTGAGGGAAGGGAATCTCTTGAGCCCAGGAGTCTGAAGTTGCAGTGAGCTATAATGATGCCATTTCACTCTAGCCTGGGTGATAGAGTAAGACTCCATCTCAAAAAATTAAATAAATAAATAAATAGCATCAAATTCTTCATTAATTCCATGTATTCGATGACCTCTTTCTCATATTAGCATAAATGATCTTCTATCATGTTCTATCAAGTTCAGTAATCAACTATGTACATGTTTATTTTTTCCCACCAGTTTCTGATCTCCTTGAGGCAATTCCTTCTCATACCTGTTCCAATGACCGGCACAAAGTGCTGAATAATTTTTAATGAATGAATGAATGAATGACAGTGCAAGGCATTACACCTTGCACAAAACAGCATCACAATCAAAGCACTATAGACATTCATCTTCCTCCCTAATATAAAAGCTGCAGCAATCCCAAGAGATCCACTCCTGATTTGCATTATTAGGAAAGTTTTACGAAAACCAAGGTGCTGGAAGATGTTCTTAAAAGAATAAACAGGGCGGTGCCTGTGGCTCAAAGGAGTAGGGTGCCGGCCCCTTATGCCAGAGGTGGTGGGTTCAAACCCAGCCCCGGCCAAAACTGCAAAAAAAGAAAGAAAGAAAGATAAAAGAATGAACAAAGTGTTCGGTCTTCCTGAGCCCCCACTTTTTCCATCAGCCTTTTTTCATCTTCTCCCCTCACTGCAAAAGTCAGCACGTATGTACTTCTTTCCTGAATACGTGCCTCCTCCCATTTATAGAAATAGCCCAAGCATTGATTTTCAAGACATAATTCACCCCCGTCACACACATCCTAGGAAATGGAAATCTGTAGAGCAGAGATACACATCGTGTGTCCACAGATAACTTCATAATGCTTTCTGGGTTGTTAAAATGGGAGGAAACCGTTGCCTTTTAGAGGAAAGTTACAGTAAATGTCACCATATGAATAAACATTGCAGTGACATGCTTAAGCCTGGTTTTACTTGTTATGATTATGTTGCCTGACTCTTACCACCAGAAGTGCTTCCCTCATATTTTCCTTCACATTAACATTTACGATGAAGGGGCAGCATTCCTCTTTGTTCACATTGGCCAAAATGAGTCCCTTTACACTCAGCAATATTTCAACAGTCCCAGACCAGGGAGAGGCCAGCAGAAACCCAGCTTGCTCTGGACCTCAGCATGTTCCACCAGCACTGCCCCAGCCAACAGGCCTGCCATTTGAAATCCATCTGCTGCATTTCACAGACCTAAATTCTGACCTAGCAGGTAGTCATGAGGCTGGAACTGAGCAGAAAGGACCAGGGGTTCTAAAGGGAGACATTTGTCAGCGCTGCCACGCGTTCCCCAAGACATGAAACACCTAAGACAGCACCTGGAGGCATATTTTTCAGTGCAGAAGTAGCAAAAAACAGAACATGACTCCCCACCCCTTCTCTATATTCCAATGAGATTTGCTAGTTTAACCAGCGCTGCAGTACAAAAGCACTTGTGGTTCATGTTATATTAATAGTGTGGCCTGATTATCAAAAACCATTACTCTTGGTTATCTTGCCGCGGCCGTCCGGAGCTGCTATAAGTCAGAGTGACTGCCCACACAGTGTTTGCTCCGTGCTTACGATAACGGTATTCTTAATGCAAAAGCGCATTTGTAAAATTATTGCCTTTTAAAGATCAGATTTGTTATAAATGAGACGTGATCGCACAATTGCTTTTCGCTGTATAAAAAATTAAATACATAAATTAAATGTCAGTATCCCCCCATTGTCATGGCTTCAGATGGGTCAGCTTCCTTGTGGTCAGACTCTGAGGGATGGCTTTCAAAGCAGGTGCCTGGTTAGCTGAATTCTGGCCAGAGGCACAAGCAGTTCCTTTTCTTCTTGTCTTTGATGTTGTCTTCTGTGGCTCTGATTGCCGCCTTGTGGATCCAGCCCTTTTCATGCTTGTTGAGGGGTGCTTTGTTTAGTTTTGTTTTGTTTTTAAAAGCCATCATGATAATGGATCGGAAACCACACTATTTCCCTATAGATGCAAATCATTGTTTCCGGGTCTTTGCCGAACTCCATGTGGCCCTGGAGTGACTGCATTCATAGCCCCTTAATGCTAATGCCACCGTGGTAGACTTTTTAATGTGGCCTTCCCTTACGGTGCCACTTTCACAGGCTTCGGTTTTGTGTGAAAGAACAGACAAAGACAGGAAGGAAAGCAACTCTAATAAAGTAAAAGAACTGGGTTTTAATGCTCACTAATCTCCTCCTCTAGGTTATGTGTCTCATTATCCACGTTACACCGTCGGGGAATAAGAGAGAGCTGGCTTTACTGGCGAAACGCAAGGGACTCTATTACTGTGCTTCTGCCAAAGCTCCCAAGTTCATTTATAAACAAAAATACAAGGGGAAAATACACAGGACTCTTCCTCCCCTCATGCTTTTCGTATTTGAACAGCATTTTAGAATCTTTGATTGTTACAGACAGTTAAGCTTTTCAGACCTAATTCATTAAAAAAAAATATTCATGACAAGTTGTTTGAAATGTGGTCCCTTAAGCTTTTTCTGCCTTTTAGAAACTGTTTCATATCACTATCTAAGAAGAAAAGCCAGCCAAGATTTACATTTTAATTTAGTTAACCAAATAGTTCAGACTGTGTTCTCCAAAGACAAAGACTGGTCTGTAAGTGGGCCGGATTTTCCTGTATTTTATTGCTGTAATTTGCATGAGAAACACCAGATCCTCTGTAATTGTTGCTTTGTTGTTGTGATACGAGTAGCTGTTTCCAATGTCAATAATTATAACTTGAAATGAAATTTAGTAGCAGTTAGGGGGTGGGGAGTGGAGGCGACTGCCAGCCAGTCAGAATTTCACATCAGACTAACCACAGTCTAGCATCCTCATGCGATGCGTGCCGGCAACCCGGCTTCCAACAAGACTCCTCACCAAGAGAAGAGGATGAGGAACTCAGCACAGTGGCACTCTACGTCTCGCATTAGGCCATTTTGTTTGGTGTCTAATGAAGAACTAGCATGTTTTATAGATGATGGCTGCTAATTGCTTCATTACCCATGCAAATCATAAAGGCAAACTGTGTCTTATCGTAAAATCAGTAACTAGGCCATTTAAAAGCCAGGCTCAGGAAAGCGTTATGATGTCCATGCTTCTTTTGCTCCTGCATTCTTTTTATGACTTTGCATTAAGTTGTAGCATTTTCTCGGTGGTCATCTGTTCCTTTAGATTAGTCTTCAGTTAAGATAAGCAGGTAATGGATGGCTGGTGAGGGGCTGCGTGGAGATTACTGAGGCTGCCGCTGCGCCGGGCCCTGGTGGCAGCCGACCCACCCACGGCGCTGCCCTGATGCTCCCGACTTATCTGAGAAAGGACCTTGTGAAGGGGGACTGCAAAAGCTTAGATCTGCCCACACAGCCCTCCGTCTGCACGCGCCTGTCATAAGGCGGGGACACCCTTGCCGAGACCACTGCCTCACTGTCCTTTATGGGTAACTCGAAACTGGCAGAGCAGAAAAAGAAAAGGAGAGAGAAAGCCACATGGAGAACAGAGCACCCTGGGAGCCCCCAGCTGAGCTCCTCATCGACACGGAAAACCTGGGACCTCCTGGGCGCCTTCTTCCACCTTAGCACCGACCCAGGTGACTGCCCACATTTTCCTGACAACGAACCCACGCCTTGTTGTTGTTTTTGTCATCAGAGGAAGAAGAAAAAAGCCTCCGATGAAAGAATTTTCAGAAATACCTACACTGGTAACCTCAAAGTAAGATCTTATGGGCAGTTTTCACGAGGGCACCCAACTCAAGTTATTGCAGGTGTAAAAAACCAGAAGACTCAGGCATCTTTTACAGTGACCATAATTCTACACTAACTAGCAGAGGTAGCGTCAAGGTAACAAAGAAATTCTGCGTGTGCACTAATTCCTCCCACAGCTGTTGAGGTGTTAGATTGGGAGGCTGTACACCTTTTCCAGGAATATGAAAGCAGACTGTCTAACCGCCTGTGTTTGTCCTCGTAGCCTCATTCTTGCTGCTAGCAGAGCATGTCCCAACTGTTGTCAATTTATCAATGTAACGTGCACTGGTGGGCACAGTGTGAGCAGCCATTAGGACAGGTGCCTCTATCCATCACAGCCAGTCACTTATTCCACCTTGTCAAGGAAACTAAATGGAGCTTTTGGAGAAATGTAAACAACTCTCTAATGGACAATCAAAGCACCACTTTTGGAAGCAAACAAGAGGAAGAAATTTGACAAGACATTTTTAAGGCGGGGGGGAGGGGGTGGAATAGTATTTAAGTGTTTTTAAAAGAATTTTTAATGGTTGTGGTTTTAAAATGCTGGGATGAGGTGGGCATGAAAGGAAGTAAATGGGAGAAGTAAAGCAGCTGAAACAAAGTCCTTCTCGTGCCCAGAGATGAAGAAATTAGGATTATGAAGTGGTAACGGGCTGAATGTAGGAACCATTGTCAATTCTGGGGAAGATTCAAAGTTGATAAGAAAGTCTTTAACTCTCAATAATATAAAGAAAGAAAGAGATTCTAACAGAAATTGAAGGCTTGTAGATAATCACTTTTTATTTATGTATTTTTAAAGTTGCAAATGTGCATGAGGAGAACAGGGAAACACAGTTTAAATAAGACCACCTTCACAGACAGGAGCCTAACTTAACAGATGGCTTTTTCACTGTGTCCCAGAACACAGAAAAGTCAGCTTTGTCAACCCATGAGGAGAAGCAGATTCCTCAGAAAATTCCCTGCCTTTAGCCCCCTGCTTGGGCCTATTCTTAGCTGATCAGCATCCCACCATCCCTCGTGATGCTCCAGAGGGGAGGACACCACCTCCAAATGTCATGTCACTCTCCAGCACAGGCATCCAGGACTGCACCTCGAATGTCACCACAGAGTGATGAGGTGGCCAGACACACCATGGAGCGCAGGTGTTCCTGGCACAGCGTGGCCGGTGCCTGCAGGCAGATGGACAGCGCCACACTGTGCCAGCTGAAGCTTCTGGGTGGTCTTCCAGGGAAGCTTTGTGTATCCATTCTGGAGTCAACAAAGACTGGAGGAGCTGCCAGTCGTGCTGGGAGGAGGGGAGAAGAGCTGGCCAATCTCAGAGCTGAATGCAAATCAGGAGAAAAGAGAGATGCTCTGGCAAGTGGCTACCTTCTGGGAACCAGGTAGCGGCTAGGGGTCAAGAGGTCACTGCGACTTTGCTGGCTGACATGACTGGAAATAAATAAGAAACCTGACTTGGGTGTGTTGAAATTGGCCCTGACACTCTTTTGCAAGAGATTACCTGTGTGAGTCAACTTAGACTCCCTGGTGGGTGCTGACTACTTCGTCCTCACCAGTGTCCCTAATTTATGGCTACCCTAGGGTATAGGGGGTCAATATCTTATTTAGATAAGGTGAAAAAGAGTTGGATCTTCTCAGCTTTCTGAGGCGGCTATGACCTTGGTTCTCTAACTAAGTCTTCCTAATAGGACAAAACAGGAGGATGGTGGTAACAAACCACCCCATTGAAAAGAACATGCATCTTTGTTTATGGTTAGGTAAGCCATTCTCCAGACCAGTGCTGTCCATGAGAACTGTCCATGATACAGGAAATTTTCTGTGCTATGTCCTGTATGGTTGCCCATAGCCATATTAGGCTTTTGAGTAGTTGAAATGTGGCTAATTGAGGTACTAAATACTTAACTTTAATTTTAATTATTCAGATTTAAATTTAAATAGTCCCATGTGACTAGAGGTACTATTGGAAACACAACTATAGACCCATGTACTGAAAAAAAAAATCTGAAACTAATAAAGATCTTCGAAACTGTGCTACACAATATGGCTGTCCACATGTAGCTATTTAAATTTAAATTAATTATAGTTAAATGTAATTAGCAATTTAGTTTCTTTAGTCTCACTAGCCATGTTTCCCGTATTCTGTGCACACACATGGCTAGCAGACACTGTACCAGACACGTGCAGGAAAAGACTATTCCTATCATCACATCAAGTCATTTTAGACAGAGGAGTTTTAGAATTCGGTATAGACACCAATGCAAAAAGCAATTAAACCGCTGAAAAAAGAGTCTCCAAATACAACAAAATATTTACTGTGTATTATTGGAAGTAAAACTGAGATACAATTAAAATTTTAAGGAATTTGTACAGTAATTCATGAACCAGAAAGCAGCGAACTAAAAGAGGGTCTGGGGCTCTTTGAAAAAGCACCAGGGACAGGGTTTTATAGGGTGGACACAGAGAAGCAAAGCAAAGGCAGGATCTGATCGGTTACACCTACACAGCTGCATTTTCTGGTCTGGGCCACTGGAAAGTCCCCAGTTTTATAACTATATATCAGCAGGCAGTTTCTGCTGGTTGAGGTTGAGTTTTGTTTTTCTCTAATACAAACATTTATAAGAAATGGCCCAAGTTAAGTTTTGCTTATGTTTGCATTTCAAGCAAGGCTAAGAACACTTTTAAGGCCTACCTGGTTTTGTCTGCCCAGGACTTCTCCAGGCCTGGTCTCTATTTTAATTTGCTATAACCCTATCTACTTTTTTTACCAGGTGCTATGTTAAATTTTAGGGCTACAGTAGTAAAGAGAAAATGTAGGGCTCTGCCCACATGGAACTCAGAAGCAGATAGAGATTCAAAATGTCAATAATTTTATTACTATCCAGTAGTATGGAGGGGTTGGGGGAGTGAGAGCTTTGGTAGCACATCAAAAAATCAACTAACCTAGACTTCAAATATTAAAAAGAAAGAAGGAAAAAGCTTCCTTGGGGAGGAAATGCCAAAGCTGAGACCCAGAGGTAAGTAGGCATTAACCCCCTGTGTGAGGGGCTATCATTGCTGCCCAGCAAGTTCATCTGCACACTGCCCAAGGGGAAGCCAATATCCAGAGACAGGGTTCGTAGAAGAGAAAGAGTTTATCCTGCAAAGTGCTAAGAGGGGAGATGGGAAAAATTTCTCAACTCCTCCTTACTGAGAGTTGAGGTAACAGAGTCTTTAAAGACAGTTTGGTGGGCAGAGGGTTGGGTAATTAGGTATATGGATTGGCTGGTTTCAGGGTGAAACCATTAGTCCTCTGGCTTGGGCCACTGTCTGGGTGGCTCAGTTACTAGAATGCAGAATCTGGGGTGGAGGGCCTAAGACCCTGGAGTTAGTTCCTTGGCCTAGATGGTCAATAAATCCACTGGAGTACAGGACCTGGAAAATATCTCAAAAACAACTCCTAGGTTCCAAACATGTGATGTGATGTTATTTACAGAGAAGAGTTGAGAATGTTTACAACTACCAGCTGTGCCCTCTAGAATAGCAATTACACAAAAGCAAACAAGGGGACAGTGACTAACTGTTATCAAGCAAAGGAGGGGACAGAGGCTAATTATTATCATTACTTTAGCTAGGCCTATGCCTTCACAGAGTTTTGGGGCCCTTACTATGGTTCTCACCTTGCACCCCTCCATCATTTTGTTAGGGTGGTTCACCTTGGCACATTTTGCAAGGGAAGAAATGACTAGAAAAAGTAAGCAAAGAATAGGTCTCACAAGGCCTCATAAACTCCCAGGGTGTGGCCTTAATCTAAGAGCACTGGAGAACTACTGAGGGTTTTAACCGGGGAAATGAACCAGTCATGGGCATACTTGGTTTGTTTCAGATTTTTCATATTTTAGTGATAAGATCATTTAAACACATTCAAAAATTGAGCTAAAATATACAATTGGATAAGAAAAAAGGGCTCCAAAAAAAAAAAGAAAGAAAGAAAAAAGGGTTCCAACTGTAGAGGTTGTATGTAAGAAAAATTCACTCCCTATTCCCAGTTTTGGCCTCTAGGAAATTGACCTGATAGATCAGATGAGTTTATTTTTAGAATGTTTACTTCTATTCACTAAGAGAGATTATAGTCACATTTTGATTTTTAATAAATTTCTGTGTCCACTTTTGAAAATCAAGTGACTTCACTTGAGAAAATGATTTGCCATCAAGGGCAAGACTAGAACCAGTTAGAAGGATGTTGCATTGACTCTGACAAGATGTGCTGGTGCCCTAGAGTGTATAGAAGGAGAGATAGGGAAAAGAAGGTAAGTTTGAAAAAAATTATGAAATTGGTATACTCAATCCTTCTTCATTGCTCAGAGAAGTCTGCTGACTCATTCACGTTATAATTATTTATTCAAACTTGGCCATCAGAGGATGAAAACAAAAACAAATAATTGAAAGGCTCTATGTTACTGGCATTCAGTCACTGTTTCTCCAGAGTGTAATGTGATTTCTATCTGCTGAGAGGGCGTATGGAGCAGATGAAAATCCTCTTAATATCAATATACGCAACCCTCACTGTGGCTTCATAAACAGAATGATAATTAGAGCATTCTAGTACTTTGGAAAGTTAGTATATCTTAAGACAGATGACTGTGGTATCATCTATATTTCAAAATATATTTCTTTTTAAAATAAAATTTTAACTTCAGGTCAGGCACAGTGGGTCACATCTAATCCTAGCACCTTGGGAGGCTGAGACAGGAGGAAATTGCTTGAGCTCAGGAGTTCGAAACCAGCTGAGCAAGAGTGAGATCCTGTCTCTATTAAAAATAGATAAACTAGCCAGATGTGGTGATGGGCATCTGTAGTCCTAGCTATGCAGAAGGCAGTGGCAAGAGAATCTCTTGAACCCAAGAATTTGAGGTTGCTGTGAGCTATGATGACACCATAGCACTCTATCTGAGGCAACGGAATGAGACTCTGTTTCAAAAAATAAAACAAAACAACAAAACTTTAACTTCAGATTTTCAGTAGAAATTAACAAGCTGGATCACCCTAGTAAGAAGCCTTCCAAATTTGATTTTAGGTTTCTGAACTTTAGATTTCTCAATGATTTGCCTAGTAATCTGACACAACATCTTAGTCCATTTGGGTCACATACTATAAACTGGGTGACTTATAAACAGCAAACTGTTCTTACAGTTCTAGAGGCTGGGAAGTCCAAGATCAAGGTACAGGCAGAATCAGTGTCTGGTAAGACCCTGCTCCTCAGAGATGGTGCCTTCTCGCTGTCTCCTTTCATAGTGGTAGGGGCAAGATAGCTCTTTGGGGTCTCTTTTGGAAGGGAACTAATCCCATTCATGATCTAATCACCCCCAAAGACTTCATTTGCTCATATCATCACATCAGTGATTAGGTTTCAATATATGTGTATGAATTTTGGGGAGACACAAATATAGCATCCATATATTGATGGCAAAAATGAATTTTCCTTATGTTGATTACATATTTGCATTCATTAATAGCTAAAGCTGGATACTAGTTTTCAATAAGATACTAGCTGCCTTCATCTGAATGGAGTAATTCTGTTATCCCCCAAGGCAAAGTAAAAAACAAACAAACAAAAAAAAAAACAGGAAGATTCTAGACTGACCTAGAATAGAATCAAGTGCAAGTGGAAGAGGGAGATTATTTGAATTCTAGAATCCAGCTACCTGGGAGGTGAGATCTAACTGAGAAATCTAGGTGCTATTTTTTACCTGCAGCCTGTCAACAAATCTGGTCCACAGACCAATCCAGAAGCATGAAAACATTTGAAACTCAGAAACTTGGCACCATTCAGCTATTACCATTTGAACCCTAAATTATGCATCTTAATATTCATGTACTTAAGATTTATGGTTTTCATTATTTGTGAGTGACCCTGGATGAAGTTAATCACAATGGCACTCCTTTTGGGCTGGACCATCCGACTCTTTTGAATATTGCAGTGTAAACATTTCATACACAGCATCTATGGAGGCTCAGAGCAGTTCTCTCAATTGCCCAAGGCCCCCCAGCTAGTAAACCCAGGCTTTTCTAATTCTAAAACAAATGTGTTTGACTACATTATCCAATTCTCAATGACATATAAGGATTGAAATATTATCAAGGCATGAAATTCCACAGCAGAGCTTAGGTGCCAACCACCCAGTATCTCCTCTCCTTGGCTTTTATTGCTCTCTGCTCTCTAGAACAAACAAATAAACAAAAGTACTTGGTGTGAAGCACTGCTAAAGAGTGAGCTAATTGTTTGGGACTGGTGATACAACTGTAAAGGAAGTCACACTTTTGCACTAGACTGTTTATCACAGCTCAATTTACAGTCACCAACATGTGGAAACAACCTAAATGCCCACCAACCCAGGAATGGATTAACAAGTTGTGGTATATGTACACCGTGGAATACTATTCAGCCATTAAAAAAGATGGAGACTTTACATCTTTTATATTAATCTGAATGGAAATGGAACACATTCTTGTTAGTAAAGCATCACAAAAATAGAGAAGCAAGAATCCAAAGTACTCAATTCTAATATGAAGGCAGTAGATGAGCTAAAACAAGGGGTGGGGGTGGGGGATAGAGGAATGAGGAAGCAGGGATAGGGAAGGAGGGAGGGGGACAGGGAAGTCACAGTGTATGGCACACCTCTTGGAGGAGGACACATTTATAAGAAGGACTTTATCTAACAAATGCAATCAGTGTAACCTAATTCTTTATAACCTCAATGAATCCCAAACAAATAAATAAAGGAGAATTTAAGTGTTTACATTAGGTGAGATGCTGCCAATTGCACCTGATATGCACAAAGTGAGGGTGTTCAGCACGCCCCCTAGGTGAAGGCTCAACCATAACTTCACCTTTACCTTGGAAGTGAGAAAGATGTAACGTAAAAACTTGCACCCTCATAAAAAAAAGAAAGGAAGTTTTAACTTACAGAAAAATAAGAATTGAAGGGTCTCCCTAGGTCTCAGTAGACGGTAACCTACAGAGCTCAGGTGCATGGCAGGTGGAAAAGCAGAGAGAGTGTGGCTGAGCAGTTTGCAAGCAGCTCTGGATTATTTCTTTTCTGATGAGTAGGAGTTGTTCTGGCAACTTCCAGTGTGTGTAATCGCTCATCTATTTGAATGTAGATGGAGTATACGCAGTGTGTGTCTGGCTAATGTCATGAGACTGGATCGTGGAAGTCTCAGTCGTTTTATGAATGCTGCATTAGTATTGCCAAGAAGATGTATGTGTGTTTCCACATATCAGGTCTTGTTCATGTGGGAAAAATTATTGTAAAACTGAATTTTCTAATTCACATATTTTTTTTATTGAGTTCCAATCAAAAGAGGAAGATGAAATGTAGGAGTGGCTCATCTATGTGATGATCATTTTAATTCCCATGGGAAAATATTCAATAAAGGTGTGGAAATCAGACTACACTTCAAAAAGTATGTGTCATTTTTAGGGAATAAAAGCAAAGTTAGTATAGATGTTTCTCCTGCGGCATTCCCCCAGGTTCTGTTATGTGGCCAGCTCCCAAGTCAGTCTTCACTGCTGGCCTATACTGTTCCGTTAAAATAGAAAGAAAAAAAACAACTGAGAATGTAGAAAGCTGCGGTGCTTCAAGGAGAATTCCTAAAGTCAACATTTGCGCTCCTCCCTGACCCAACTCTCACCTTCCCACACGAACAGGAATTGTACTGTACGCAAGATTCTTGCTTTGCCAAATTACGTCCGCTGGCTTTTTTTTCCCTTTTCTTTCTGTCTTTTTCTTGTTAAACCTGAGTTGTCATAGAATTGGAAGATGATATGTTTTTCTTCCGTGGAATTCTTGTCTTTGTTTTTCTTTGTAGAGCATCTGCTGCCGCATCCTCCATGTGTTTTCTCATTGAGTAAACACACATGGAACACCTACAGTGAGGCAGGCACTGTGCTTAGTCCTGGAGATACATAGGAAAGAACAAAGGGGGGAGGGAAAGAGAGAGCGAAAAGGAAGGAACGGAGGGAGGGAGAAAGGAAGGAAGGAAGAAAAATCTGCTCTTGTAGTATGCATTCTCTACAGACAGTGGTCTTAACCAGGATAATTTTGTCCTCTCCCCATGACATGGAGCCATGTCTGGGGGCACTTGACATTTTTGTTTGTCACAACTGGGGCAGGGATGCTACTGGCACTTGGTGGACAGAGGCCAGGGGCACTATTAAACATCCTGCGATGCACGAAATGTTACCTAGTCCGAAATATCCCTAGTAGCAAGGCTGGGAATTCCTGATGTTTGCATATAGTGCGCTGAACATTGAATGTTAGCTGAGTCTGTTTGTGTAACACAGAGACTTTCAAACTTACATACCTGTCCTGGACATTAAGATGAGAGGTGGTAGAGACACTCTTAAGTGATTCTTTTGGAACCCATATCCTAAATGCGTTAATCAGGCTCTTTTACTTGCTAGCAACAAGACAGCCACTTTAAAAGAGCTTTAAATAGGGGAAAGGGAGGGGAGGGGTGGGGGGAGGATGGGTAGAGGGTGGGCAATTAGTGGGAACACACCTACGGTGCATCTTAGCAGGGTACTGGCGAAACTTATTAAAGGTAGAGTATTAATGTCTTTATATAGTGATCAAGGAAATGCCATGAA
>CAUYON010018796.1:0-40885 GCA_963573935.1 Arctocebus calabarensis
TATTCTTCTTAGCAAAGTATCTCAAGAATGGAAGAAAAAGTATCCAATGTACTCAGCCCTAATATGAAGCTAATTTATAGCTTTCATATGAAGGCTAGAACCCAATTATAGCACAAGAATACAGGGAAAAGGGAAAGGGAGGGAAAGGGAGGGGGGAGGATGGGTGGAGGGAGGGCAATTAGTGGGATCACACCCTCAGTGCATCTTAGCAGGGTACTGGTGAAACTTATTAAATGTAGTGTATCAATGCCTTTATATAGTGATCAAGAAAATGCCATGAAGGCTATTGTAACAGTACAATCAAAATATTTCTGATTGTATATGAACCACATTGTGCCCTATGACTGCACCAATGTACACAATTATGATTTAATAAAATTATTTAAAAAAAAAAAGTCCTGATCAGGAGCAGTGTCTCAAAATCTGTAATCCTAGCACTCTGTGGGGCCAAGGTGGGACAATCCCTTAGGTTCAGGGAGCAAGACTCCATCTCTACTAAAAATAGAAAAATTAGCTAGGCACTGTGGCTGGCAGGCTCCTGTGGTTCCAGCTACTGGGGAGGCTGAGGCAAGAGGATTGCTTGAGCCTAGAAATTTGAGGTTGCTGTGAGCTAGGCTAGGGCTACTGCACTATAGCCTGGGGCAAAAGAGTGGGGCTCTATCTCTCAAAAAAATAAAAGAAGAAAAAAGAAAGACAAAAAGAAAGAAGAGGGGAGGGAGGGGTAAGGAAGGGAGGGGAGAAGAGAGGAAAGGAGAGGAGAGGGCCCCTGTTGAAACTGTATTTCTGAATAACATGCACAAGGTTAGAGCACATAGTGTCAGTGGAGTGCACAGATAGCAAGTCAAACCAGGCATAGAGCAGAGTTTGATAACGGGTCACCATGTTCAGCTCAGAGTAGAGCACAGTAGCCAGGCCTGCATAAGAGCCATTACTACCCCCAGGCCAAAAGGCACACAGGAAGTGGGGTGTTCCTGGAACCCAGAGGGAGTTGTATGTAAAGAGGCTGTTGGACAGTAGCCCTTGACTTCCAGAGACAAAAAGCAACTAACCTTGAAGAATAAGATGAACATTATGCCTAGCAACAATGACTTTCTTTTCCGGTTTCTCTAATTAAAAAAAATTACTAGTGCTAATTTCAATTCTTCTTTTCCAGGGCTCAAGATTTATATATTTTTAAATGAGATAAAACTTATATAAACAATTAAAGCACATACATTTTAACTCTAAAGAAAAAAAAAGCAGTCAACCTATGGCAAGAGGCCTGATAGGGAGCTGGGAGGATAAGTGCCCAAACTCTCCATCCTCCCAGCCTACAAGCTCCTACTTCTGCCTAACCAGGAACAGCCTAAAGTTCTACCTAATTTACCAAATCTAAATTACCAAGATTTTATACAGTAAATTGTCGTTACTTATAATCACCCAAATAAAATGACTCTAGATGACAGAGAGGCAGGGGAGACTGTGACACAGAGATTAGCCAGAAGAAGTAATTGTCTGATGTAAATTAAAATCTGCACAGCTCTGTTTCTTATTAGCATGATCAAAGTGCCTCTATTTAATATTCAACTGCTTGACTAACCTTTTGGTATAATCACAAAGGAATGTAATTTTAACCATAAGCTTTTGATAACCACAAGCCTAATCTAATGAAACATTTCTTATAATATTCATTCACTTAAATAAAAAAATGGTTTTATCAGAAATTATATACTTAAGTCATAAATGTACTCACCAAAATCAACCTTATAATCAATTCAACCCCATGCAAATGAAATCATCCTTACTGTGGATTCTCTTTTAAAAGCAGGAGCTATGTATTTGGCCACCTTGTATAGCTATAGAAAAAAAAATCTCAACTCTGAGAAATTTATCTAAACAGTTCACAGAGTTAATTTGTTTTCCATACAAGATAATTCTCTTATTCTCTGATTAAAGAGCTGATCTGGTCTTTGATATTTATATAGGTCAAGGATAGACTTCTTCAACTTCAAGATAGGGAAAAATTCTAAATTACCAACATTTTGTGAAATTGTCTTAATATCACCTAAGTAAAATGACTGTGGACTTTTGCAGGATATTTAAAGCAATTGCCTGGGGTTGGGAAAACCACAGGAAAGAATTTATGTGTATGTGTGTCTCTTCAACACTGGTCTTGCAGGTAGAAAAAGTCAGTGGAAAGATGCAGGAGAGATCCAAGGTGTTCAGAGCACGCTGCAGCTCTCTTGATTTTTGATTGACCCTTGCAGCCTACACTAGCTCTGTGACTCCAGGACCTAGAAAATTGGCTTAATAATAGTCCTTAGGAGTTTTTCACATAAGGCATTTTGAAATTTTTCTAGGCTCCAATAGATGATACCCAGCCAAAGGTCAGGAACTGTATCCCAAGTCCTTAGGAGAAAGCTGGTGGTAAAGGTGGTGGGGTTTTATAACCAATGCATTGGCTCAAAGTCTGATGTTACCAAATTGTTTTCTTCCTCTAGCCTTACCTTCATCTGATGCTGTTCAACTTACCCTAACCCTTTTCAGGCAGCTAGTATTAAACATTAGCCGTCATCCTTCCACACCTTTCCCCATGCTAACAAAATTATATACACACATTGTACATAGCAACATCCTGTTGGATAAGTAAAGATGTAATAAATACTTTTGAGAACAGCCACAGCCACTGTGGTGGCTCATGCCTGTAATCCTAGCACTCTGGGAGGCCCAGGGATTGCCTGAGCTCAACTGGTTCAAGAACAGCTTGAGCCAGGGTGAGACCTCATCTCTAAAACATGGCCAGACATTGTGGCGGGCGCCTGTAGTTCCAGCTCCTTTGGAGGTTGAGGAAAGAGAATCTCTGGAGCCTAAGAGTGTGAGGTCACTGTGAGCTATGATGCCATAGCACTATACCAGAGGCAACAAAGTGAGACTCAGTAGATATAGATGCAGAGAAAAATAAATAATTTGAGCATAAAAACAAGGATCTGAATCTGAATTCTTCTCTTAAGCACGGTATGTACTATTATACCCCAGCCCAGCAAAACCCCTTTTCATTCCTGTATCAACATCAGCAATTGACAAATGCAGATAATTCCAATCAGTCAGAATTTTTAAGTTAGCCCTGGAATATTATGGGATATGTGGTTCAGTAAAAACATTATGATTCAAATGAAGCATGTTCAGTCAGTAACGTGTATCTGGTTTTATGTCCCATGGTACAAATCTGCATAGGCACTAATTCAGACACAAAATTCACAAGAGGATAGCAGATACCTTTCTGTTCCATTTAACAAACACAACTTTTTCTTGTTTCTTGGAGACAGAGCTCTTGTTTCACTTTCTTATTGCCTATCAATCAGCTTGAGAAGACACCTGCAATTGTCCTTTATAAAGACATAAATCCTGGCTGCAACAGCTTATATGCATCTAAAACGCTTCATTCCAAATTACCTTTGTCAGATTGTATAGAAAGTAAAAGGCACATTTTGGTCATATTTGATTACATCAGGGACGTACTGGCTAGCCAGAGAAGGGAAAGTCCTTTCATTGGGATACTCCATTAACTGCACTTTGCTGAAAAAATACATTTCTGTGCCCTTCTTTACCTCTGTTCCTCTAATTGCTCCTTACAAATTCTGTTCTTTCCATCATGATATCTTTTATAAATCAGGAAGTGAAAGAAAGCATTTGCAGCTGAGTCCTTAGCTGTGATTTAGCCTGATATGCCACAATGCAGCTATTATACCGAAGACCAAACAAAAATGTACCAGTTGTCATGGAAACGAGGGCATAAAAAGGTGAAAGCCCCCCCCACCCATTATACAAGATGGGTGAGTTTTCTCTGGAGCCCTGGGTCCTCCCAATATCAAGAATTGTGCCATTTTGGCAAAATTCCTCAGACTCATCCTATTCTGAATTCCAAGAAGTATTGGTCCATCTTGCACTTCCTGATGTTTAACTTGTAGTTGGTCCACACTTCCAAAGGAGGTATTTACAGGGCAACCATTCATATTACAAACAGATCCTTTATTTATAGCTTCATTTCAAGAAACATAGCATATGACAAAATATTAAAAGGCCAACTTGTACAAGATATCGGTTGAAGGTTATTGGTATCATTAAATTAGTATATTTCACTTTACGAAATTACTCCCTGATCTTGAGATGCTGTAAAGTATTCTCCCAATTCTTGTATACAACATATACAAGATAAATAAATATCAAAGTTGGAAAATGCAGTCACATTTTTAATAAATGATCAGAAACAAAATTTAAATGTCTCTATATTTACAAGTCAATGGGGGTGAATTATCCATTTTCCAAAACATTACCAAAATGTTTCCATGATAAGGCTTGTTTCCAGTGACATAAGCCTCTTCTAGAACGTGCATGCGCACTTGTGTCCCCTACATACAAGGAAAGAGCTCCCATATAATTCTGTTCGGAAAATACTTCCTGCTCAGCCCTCTCCATTTATATCATATTTTCCCTGCTTTAGCCTTATGCAAACAGAAAATGTCAATTAGGAGGAAGGAAATAATTGGATTTTTACCACAAGGAAAATATTTCTTTAGAGGATAAGGCATAGAAAGTGCAAAGCCAGTACTCAGATGATAATATTTAATGACTTTGGAGAAAAGTCAATTCAACTATATGTGCGGTATTGCATGACAGCACTCATTTACTTTCCTGCAACGTTTTGCCCATGATTTTAATAACTGAGCTAAAGTTCTCTTTTGTTATAGTTCTATAAAATTTAAAGTTGAAAATGGTGCACAAATGCATTGCTGGTTACCAGAAGAGACAAACTTTGCCACACATGTTGATTTCATTGTGATTCGAATGATTGCTAACAGTCTTGAATTTATTAAATGTAAAACATAGTTCATGGAATATTTTGGCCCTTCAATTTTAAAACCATGTGTGCTTTAAAAAAACATTTCATTCAAAAGAGTTCAATTCTATTTGAAATTATTAACACTTAAGTGAACTTCTTGACATTAACCAACAAAGTTAGCTAAACCTACAGAATAATGTTGGGTGAGATAATTCACAGTTAATAAGAGGCCAGAATAGGAATTAGTGTTCTAATGAAGGAGGGAAAGCAGTGATCCACAAATTAACCATGATTTTTGGGAAAGTAAGAGTGAATTAGAGAGTGTGGATTTATTGCTGGGGGACTTTAAATAATTTGGCACACCTACTTTGCCTTTTAGAAGACTACATGCCTAATTTCCCTCATATTCTTTCTACTTATGTGTGTGTGCAATATTATACCAATAAAATCTGAATTCATTTAATAAGGTAGTTTTGAAGGCTTTTTTAGTAAATCATTTTTTTTTAATAATTTTATTGAATCATAATTATGTACATTGGTGCAATCATAGGGCACGGTTCATATACATTCAGAAATATTTTGATCATACTGTTACAGATATCCTTCATGGCATTTCCTTGATCACTATATAAAGACATTAATACTCGACCTTTAATAAGTTTCGCCAGTACCCTGCTAAGATGCACCGTAGGTGTGTTCCCACTAATTGCCCTCCCTCTACCCATCCTCCCCCCACCCCTCCCCTCCCTTTCCCCTATCCCTGTATTCCTGTGCTATAATTGGGTTTTCCAATGTACTCAGCCCTAATATGGTTCTCCTTTAAAGAGGCACTTGCTTGTACTTTGAAATGTTACTGGGGTCCTACACCTTTGACAATGTTTTCTTTCAGAATTTCTACATGACTGAATAGCTTCCCTTTTTCCCTAAGTATATAAGTTACTTTGTAAATTGCTCCAGTGGCTTGCTGTCCAGGTCTTATTACTGCTTGAAAGAATGATCATTGCTTTTGCTCTTCATGTTTTTATTTCTGCAATACGCAATACAACCTTTCATTCCTTTCCTAATTTAAAATATCTGTAGTTCTTGTGAGCATTACATTTTTTATTGTTGATATTGGATTATCACAAAGCAAGCAAATCACTCTTGCCAGAAACAAGATAATAGTGCAATTCTCAGCCCTCATTAAATAATCCGTTTTCTTCCTTCATCATTCTCTTGGTTTTCTTTGACATAATGGGCTGTCAAGCAGACAGAATTAAAAAATATTGTTGAGCTATGCAACTATTTACAAATCCCACTTCAAACAGAAATACAGTGCACCCTTGTCAAAATACCACCAACCTCTATAAACTCTCACCAACCAGCCTCCTGCAGCAATCAGGCAGGAGAAGTTAGAACTATATCATGACCTTAGCACCTGTCATTTTAGCCCTAGTTTGTTAATGTTCTAATTGTGTTGGTTAATCTGGGAGGATTATTTTATCGAAATTTACTTTATCCTTTGGTATTTAAAATATGTGTATCTTATAATAAAATACGTAAGAGGCAATAAAAATATATTAATAAAAATAAAAAGATTTAGATTCAGATTCAGTCAAAAGACTGCACTTAAGGACCCAGAAGCTCACATATGGCCTTAGGGTCACAGATTCCCCACTCCTATGCTAAGCCATAGTCACGTTTAGGAAACCATACTGGGACAAACAGTGTATCAACCCTAATACATAATAGCAAACAGTACTCAATGGCTCATCTTTCTATATATGATGAACAATAATGCCTATGATATGTAACGGACATTTAAAAAAATAACACTAATAAAGTAATTACTATGTAATCAGGATCATAGGCATAATTATGAAAATGTTACGACAGTTCTAAGATTATTGAAATGTAGCTTCCTGTAGAATAAACTGTGTTTGAATATTTTTCCGTTTAGCATTCAATGGAGAAAAGCATGACATCAAAAAATACTAGGTGCTGTGTCCCATTAGAGTGGTGGAGATGTTCACAGTGAGGTGAAACACTAATTAAAAGACATTTTATCATCAGCAAGTGCTAAGGTAGGTGTCAGACCCTGGAGAAACACAGCAGGGAAGGTGCAGTCTCTGCCCTTGAGGAGCAGTGGTCAGTGGAGGGAAGCTGTAGGCAAACCCACAGTAGGACAGAGCTAGCACCATATCTAAGTACAAGGTATTCATAGAGACCAAGAGAACACAACTAAGTTTGCTTGAATGAACCATGCCAGGCTTCAAATGTTGGAACTAAGTCTTCGTGACAGCAATTGGAAGTTTTTTAAGTTGATTTTTTTCAATTGTGAAATATGGCACAGTGTAAAACATATGCATATGAGAAACTGTATGAATTCATATAAACTGAATATTGTATAAACATCATCAAGGCAAATGCAGAGTATGGAAACATCCTACCTAGAAACTTGGGTGTCTTCCCAGATTACGTTCCTGTGTCTCTTCTTAGATGTAACCAATATCCTGACTTAACTTGAGACTCGTTCCCTTGCATGCACACGTATCCTTGCATTGCGTGTGTGTGTATATGTATATATGTGTGTGGATTTGCAAGGTAAATATACATAACATTACAGAATAATGTGTGTACACTATTTTTTATTGTTTGGGGTCATTGAGAATATAAAGAATTAGGTTATACTGATTGCATTTGTTAGGCAAAGTCCCTCTTCTATGTGTGTCCTACCCCAAGAAGTGTGCCATACGTAGTAACCACCATCCCCTTCTCACCTTCTCCTCCCCACTCCCTTATTCCCCCACTCCCCCAACTTGAATTGATCTGAGTTTTCTTCTTATAAGGGTATGTATTAGATGATCTACTGCCTTCACATTAAAATTGAGTACACTGGATTCTTGCTTCTCCATTCTTGTGATAATTTCCTAAGAAGAATGTGTTCCAGCTCCATCCAGGTTAATACAAAAGATGTAGAGTCTCCATCTTTTTTGGTGGCTGAAAAGTATTCCATTATATACATACACCATAGCTTGTTAATCCGTGCTTGGGTTGGTGGGCATTTAGGTTGTTTCTGCATTTTGGCAGTTGTAAATTGAGCTGTGATAAACAGTCTGGTGCAAATATCCTTATGATAAAATGATTTTTTTTTCTTCTGGGTAGATGCATAGTAATGGGATTGCAAGATCAAATGGGAAGTCTAATTTGAGTTCTTTGGGGATTCTCTATACTTTGGAATCTACAGAGAACTCAAATTAATCAACAAAAAAAGAATAAACATTTTTGAAGCCTCCGTACATATGTATGTATATTATCCTTACATATTCATTTTCACATAGCAGAGTTTTGACTGTTTTGAGCAGGTATCATATGCTTTATTTTGTGTCTGACATCCGCTGCTCTGTATTTGTTTTGTAAAATCCATCCATGTTATTGTCTGCGGCTGTGGTTGGTTCATTTTAATTGCTAAATATTTCATGAATATAACACAATTTATTGATCTGGTCTATTACTGATAGACATTTGAGTGTTTTTACATTGGGGATATTCTGAACAGTGTTGCCATGAACTGTTTGCGTCTGTATCATTGCACGCTCCTGTGGCCCTCTCCTCGTGCACACTTGGGAGTGAAGTTTCTATGTTACACATTTTGCACACGCTCAGATTTAGTGGATGATGTGGTTGTGCCAGTTCATACTCTCACCAGCATGATCTGAGACTTATTCTTGCCCACATCCTCAGCAACACGTAATGTTGTTTAACTTAAAATTTTTACTCAAGTCTGTATGTTTGTAGTCACATCTTATTTTAATTTTCGTTTCCTACATTAATCATGTTTACTGACCACTTGTGCTCCTTCTTGGTAAAGTGTTTTTCTCAAATAGGAGTTATTTTGTTTTGGTGCTGGTAGTATTTTTGTTTTTCTGGTCCGTTTTTATTTATTTATATTAAAAAACATATCTTCCCCCCTATTATTGTTTGCATTTTCACTGTCTTCATGGTATTTGTGATGTACAGATATTATCAATTTTTATAGAGTAGAATTATCAAATATTTATTTTGTTATTAGTGTTTGGGTGGTTTTAAAAATTAGTCCTGGCCAGGCACAGAGGCTCACGCCTATAATCCTAGAACTCTAGGAGACCAAGGTGGGAGGATCACTTGAGGTCAGGAATTTGAGATTAGCCTGAGCAAGAGCGAAATTAGCCAGGCAACCAGGTGGGTGCCTCAGCTGCCAGCTACTCTGAAGACTGAGGCAGGAGGATTGCTGGACCCAAGGGTTAGAGGTTGTTGTGAGATAGGCTGATGCCATTGCCGAGGCTGATTCCATTGCTGGGACACTCTAGCTTAGGCAACAGAGTGAGATTCTGCGCCCCCTCCCCCACAAAATTTAAGTCTCACCATAAGAAATAAAGAAATAAGGATATTCTCTTAAGAATTTCTCAAAGTATTTTGAGTATGCATTTCACATGTAGGTGGACATAGATCTGAAATTTATACATAGGAAAGACCAGATAAGTCTTAATTATTTTATTTTCTATCTAACAGATTTCCACTTAGCCCCAAATCATTTTCTGCAAAGCCTGTTTTTCTCCACTAGTCTGAAGTGGTAGATATTTCATTTACCAAGTGTCTATAAATAAATCAGTCTATTTCTGAGCTTCTATTCTGCTCCTTTTTTTTTTTTTTTTTTGTGGTTTTTGGCCAAGGCTGGGTTTGAACCCACCACCTCCGGCACATGGGGCTGGCACCCTACTTCATTGAGCCACAGGCGCCTCCCCTATTCTGCTCCTTTTGACTATGTCAGTCCTGCTGTTAGTAGCACAATTTGTTAATTAGTAGAACTTGATTATAAGTCTGTATGTGTAAGTGAGTTTTGTTCTTTAAGAGTGCAATTCTTAAAATTTTCAAATAAGCTTATCAAATTCCACTACATTTGTTGTGGTTTGGGGTAGGATTACATTGTATTCTCGTCTTTGCAATATTTCAAGTTTTAAACAATAAGTAGTAGATATCTTGATTAGTTACCCCCTATTAATGTATTTTAATAACATTTTACATTTTTCTCAGGTGATATCTCACATATTTATCTATACTTATTCTCAGATTACCTAAATTGGTATTGGTAGATGCTGTTGTAATTTATTAAGCTTTCATTTTGTTTGCCGTGGCTGGTAAATAGGTATGAAATTTCCTTTGTAGGCCAAGTTTATATCCAACAACTTTGTCAAACGCCTGAATTAATTAATCCAAGAAATATACCTTATATTCCTTTGTATATTATAATATTATCTAGTAAAAGACATTTTATCATCCTTTTTCAATTCTTATGCATTTTATTTATTTTCTCGATGTGCTGTATTGTTTAAAACTACCCAAAATTTTGAATAAAAGTAGAAATGAATGTGATAGTTTTAGTTATTCATTAATAAATGTGACTTTTTAGAAGATTTTGTATATCCTATGTCAGATAAAGGAAGTTCCCTTCTATTCTTAGTTTGCTAAAAAAAATTTTATAATGACGTTATGTCAAATTTTACCAAGTTGACTTTTTCTCAACCTATTATGACAGACAGACATATATGATATGATAGAAGACCTGTAAAATTTCTTCTAGTCTGTTCACATGATTATTATACTAATTGATTAATGCTAAAAGGTATTTATTCCTGGCATCAAAAAATCCAAATTCACCTTAGACACTGCATATGATATCTTATATACATTGTTAAAATCAACTTTTTAGTATGTTTATGGGATTTAAAAAATATGTAGCTATGAATAGAGACTAGATTTAAATTTTTAAATATATAAAAATAGAATTAAAATAACAATCAAGGCATAATGTGGCATACACATGCAAAATAGAAAAAAATTATTAAATTCCTCTGTTTTCCTTATTAAATAAGAAAGCTCTTACAGAGAATTTTAGTATTAATTTGAAATTCTAAAGATTTGTATGGCGTTCTTCACTGGCTATACTTAGTGTTCAAGTGTGAAGTTGAATGCTTTGCTCCTCTTCTCATCCAGAATTTGTCTCTTTTTTTTATTATTATTATTTTTTTGTAGAGACAGAGTATCACTTTATCGCCCTTGGTAGAGTGCCGTGGCGTCACACAGCTCACAGCAACCCCCAACTCCTGGGCTTAGGCGATTCTCTTGCCTCAGCCTCCCGAGTAGCTGGGACCACAGGTGCCCGCCACAACAGCCGGCTATTTTGTTGTTTTGCGGTTTGACGGGAGCCAGGTTTGAACCCGCCACCCTCAGTCGACGGGCCAACGCCCTACTTGCTGAGCCACAGGTGCTGCCCTCTTTATTCTTAACTTTAGAAGGTGAAGCATATTCAATTCTTTTTCCACTGCTCCAAAAACCAAAGAGTCAATAGAAATTCATCTACATCCAAGTTTCATTGCTTGTCTTTTTCTGACAAATGAATAAGGAACTCAAGTGCTATAAAACAGCTCAAATTGGTGATCTCTGGCTTATGAGCTGAGACCGGAATAACTTCCAATGTTGTGGCATTGAACACTATGCACTCACACTTAGCTTGTGGTTTGAGGAACACATCTAGGTTATCTGTGTGTTCTGCCAGTGCAGTTACACTTGGACTTTGCAGTGAGACAGCGCTCTGATCCTGAATTAAACTTTTCCAAGGATAATGTGAAAGGATGAATATAAGGCACATAAGATAAAGCCTTTCCTTTAAGGATATTAAAAATACATAGGAGAAATAAATGATATCTATATAAAACATTTTAACAAGATAGAAAATAGCATGAAATCTTTTCAAATGAATAATATAGAAAATATTCTAAGAGTTTAGAAAGTGAAATATTTTTTATAATTGATAGTAGGGCTTTTTGGATTTTCATGCAAAGACAGGAGAATTGAAGTGGGAGATGTAGCACAAATAATATTCTGCTTTTTTTTCTCATCATAAATGTGCTGAATCTTTAAGAGAAGAGTAGGTACCTAGTAGCTAACTGTTATGGTTTAAATGTTTATGTCCTCTGAAAAATTCATATGTTAGAATCGCAACTTCCAGGATATTGGTATTAAGAGATGGAGAACTTTCTAAGATGATTAGGTCATTAGAGAAGGATTCTTATAATAAAGGCTTAAGGGATATCCCTGACCCTTCTACAAGGTGAATACATAGCAGAAACATGCTGTCTGGGAGGAATAGGCTGTCAACAAACACCTAATCAGCTAGCACCTTGATCTTAGATTTCCCAGCCCCCACAATGGTGAGAAATAAATATTTTTGCTTATCCACTGCTTAGTTCATGGCAATTTTATTATAGTCCAAAATATGCAGTAACACACCGAGTGATTGCTCTTGAGCAAGCCCTAGTCTAGCATTCACGTGTATTATCTCATTTGATCCTCGGAACAATCCTGAAAGATAGCGCCACTTTGCCCATTTTACAGATATAGAAAGTGAGGGATAGAAACCTCAAGGAACTTGCCAGAAGCCAGACATGTTCTAATGTGTGACAGCAAGTCGACCCTTTGGTACTTTAAGTACTGATGCTAACTTATCATGATGTAAGATATCAGATTTAGATTCTTGCTAAACTGTGATCATGAAACAGAGAAGAGTTTGTTGTTGAGGGAGGATGAATATGATACTGACAGGTGCCTCAAACCTAGAATGTTTCTATCTATCCTCTCTGTATCAAGATCAGCTGAATCTGACCTTCAGACTGGGAATCTCTCTGTTTCTCTATTGTAATGTTTTGGAAATTTCATGTTAGGACACATGTATAAAACTGAAGATATTTTCCAGCGTATGCCTATGAATTTTACTTAGTTTCATTAATGATTCCAAATATCTCATAATAATTTATCTAAAGCAAAATAAGATGACTTAAATGTTGAGGGCCTGACATCTACTATCCCAATGTGGACACTAAGTCGGTATCCTAGAAATAACAATTAGAAGGAGAAGGGTGAAAAGCCAAAATACATTAACAGAAAAAGAAGTTGTACTTAACCCATGCTCTGAATTGCTACACTATGAAAAAATTGGAGCTAAGATAAGGTGTTTCATTGCTCAGGATTTTCAGCATGTGTTGGTGAAAACTGTGTTATACTTCTATCCCTTAAACTGCCAATACATGGAATAGATTTATAGTGTAGAGATATCACATTGATCTGAAGGTTCACTTACTGCAGCCTATACCTCAGTGTAAAAAATCATGTCCTTCAGTAAATATGTCCTCTCAGTTTGTTCAGAGTTCCACAGCTACTAATTGTGGATTAACAGACCCATCCCTCTAAATTACAATTAACAAAGATTATAAAATTTATAAAAGGGTCCTCTCGCTTTAACTTAGTCAAAGAATAAAGTCATTTCCTTGATTCACCTTAGATGTTTGAGGGAGAGCTAAGGAAAGACCCAGTTTTCTCATTCCTGATATAGAATTTATCATTTTAGTATCTCTTTTACTTTAACTTAAAATGAATATTTTATTTTTATTCCTAATCTTTTTAAATCTCTTAAACATTAGGACAAATTTCGTAAATTAAAAATATCATAAATTACATAAAACCAATTTTTGGTATGAAAGAGTGAGTGTTTTGTGTAATATCCAAAGTCATAATCACTCTTTGTCCATTATCATTACATGTAACTGTGTCCACCTCCTTATGGGAGTGCTGTTTCATTCGTGTTTAAACAGCTTTTACAATATTTCTAAAACTAATACTTATAATGTTACATAAAATACCTGACATTTATAATTCTATTTCTAAGACCATTTTTCTAATGGTCGACTCACTTTGAAACATCATTATGGTTGGTGTTGTACATTTTACAGTGTGTTCTAATTGGGACCATTCTTCAGGGGTGCCTGGAGTCGTGGGCTATTACTGAATGCATTAGCCAGGTAAAACAGTAAGTAGTCACATACAATTTAATAAAACCAACACAGTCATAGTGTTCAGGGAAGGGATAAGACTGTATAAGTCCACTCTCCTCAGTGAATAAGACAGAATGATATGTGATTATGTGCTACATAAAAAGCTTTAAGCATCATAAAACTAAATTTTGGAATGAATCCAATAAAAATGACATAAATGCATAAAGAGAAGGTCAGAATGACCACATCATAATTGGATTACAGTGGCATGAAATTTTGAAGGAAGAAATCTAGGCACTAAATTAAGGAGGATTTAAAGAGAGGGACCTAGGAAAGAAAGTTTAGAAAGCATTTAAACTCCAGGCCATGTTTTAACAGGAAGAGTTTTAAATGACTCAGTCAGTACTCACCTTAGATTCATGGTAATCCAATTTTGAAACATGGGAAAGTAAAGTGTGTTAGAAAGATCAAGGTTTTATACTGGCTGAGATATTAAAGGTTTATGATATTGGATAAAATAAGGTTTTTCAGTTTTGGTCTCTTCATATGTAAAAATAGAAGTCATGTACAGAATGCTGGGAAAGTAAAATACAATCATATATTAAAAAAATACCTATTTCAGGGTATGTAGTACAACACCAGAAATGTTTTATTCTCTTTCCACATTCCTATTTCATGTTATTGGGTTTATTTGTCCAACTGTGATAGATCAAGTCTGGTATAAATATAGCATGGAATAATTTTTAATTTTTTTTTGCAAGAAGATTAAACTTTCAGTATGTTGTAATCAAACTTTATTTAATCTCTATTGATCACTTTCTCTGTACATAAGATACCATGCATGAGATATTCATTTAATTCTCACAGAAGTTTTAAGTATTATCATTATCATCCTCTTTTATAAATATGATCTTTGCATATAGGGAATAACTGATGAGCCAGTACTACAAACTAAGTTTGTCTCACTCTAAAGCCCAACTGTTAAATTATACTTAATTGATACTCACAGATGGTGTTAACATTTATGGATTAGAGATTTAAGATGTATTTGTTTGGGGGGGTGTTAATATCAATAGAGTATGACATAACTGTGATTGATTTTTATTCCATTTCTAACTTTAAGAACTTGCCTAAGCAGCAATGTCTCTTAGCCTTACTTTTTACAACATAAAATTGTCTAAATATGCTTATCTCCAAAGTTAGTTTTAGGATTATATGAAATTATGTGTTTGTGTGTGGTATCTAAGCACATGTGTATGTATAGCATATAGCACTGCACTATTCTTGGCAGAGTCAGAAAATGAGGTTGCCAGTTTTTATAGACTGGAAATATTTGAATCATAATGCCTTATGATGACTAAAATAAAAAGTGAACTGCTCTATTCCAATTTCAGTAATAGCAGCAGAGTTAGAACTAAAAATTATAAACTCTGGGGAAAACATAAAAGGCAGCTATTTGAAGGTACAGAAAGACCGAAAGAAATCAGAGACTAGCAGGGACATGACCCCTAAAGAAGAGAACTGTACTGAGTAAAATTTATGTTCATCAGCCTTTTCTTCAGAGGGCGTTCTGCAGCTCACGTGGCATAGGCTGGCTGGAACTCCAGTCAAAAGCCGCAGGCATGCAGGCTTGAGGAGTCAGATGAGGAGGTTTGAATCTGCAAGAGAGTCTTGAAAATGGAAGGGAAATCCAATAAAGGAGAGAAGAAACCTTAAATCTGCATAGGAGCACTTCTTAAATCCCTGGCTTACTCCTAAACAGTACACACTCCAAATAACCCGCAGCAACATAATAGCGAGAAAGCCAAGAGAACACGGTAGAGAGCTCAGGAGATGTTTACCACAGAGGAGAGGGACTGTGAAGTTAGTCCAGCCAAATTAACTGCCAGAACTAATAAACAGCATTCTTCAGAGAAAGATAACTGAATCCAGAGGTTATTATATATTTATACAGTTCAGATTAAAATAAAAAATAAGGGCGGCGCCTGTGGCTCAAAGGAGTAGAGTGCTGGCCCCATATGCTGGAGGTGGCAGGTTCAAACCCAGCCCCAGCCCCAAACTGCAAAATAAATAAATAAATGCAAATAAATATGTAAAACAGGATCCAGGGTCAAGAGAAAAGGCTGTTATATTAAACCATGAATTTGAGATAGCCACATGTTGCAATCAGCAGATAGAGACTTTAAAATAGCAATATAAATATGTTCAAGCACTTAAAGGAAAATATCTTTCTATTGAAAGAACCGATGTGGTAAAAAAAGTTTCTATTTATGAGAGCACCAAGTGGAAATCTGAAGTAGACTTTCTATTGAATGCATATTACTTTCAAAGCACAACTTAGATAATCATAAGTTGGGGTGCATCAGCATTGCTAAGAGGTCAATTTCTTCAAAATTAAGGTAAGGATTCAATCAAAAAACCTCAACAGGATATTTTATATAAAATTATAAAATGTTTCAAGAACCTATATGGAAACATAAGAGATATGGAATAACCAAAGCAATCTTTAAAATAGTGCCTATATAATTTTTGGCAAAGTTGCCAGAGCAATTTAATTGGCCAAACAAAGCATTGTTCACAAATTATTTTAAAACATTATTCAATTGAATATATATTTGTATGTACATATGTGTATGTCACACACTCACAAAAATAAATTCATGATGGATCATATAGTTAAAGGTCAATATAAAATTTGTAAAGTTTTAAAAATAATACAGAAATATACCTTATATTACTTATAGCACAGAAAATAGCCATTGACATTTTAAAAACTATGTAAATTATATCTAAATAAAAAGTATGTTATGAGAACACACAGCACAAACACAAAGACACAGGGTAGAATACATGTGCATAAAGTCAATATTGAATAAAGATTTATGTAGAACATATATTAGAAACTCCAACAAATTGATTTTCTTAAAATAGATAATTAACAGAAGAGCCAAAGTCTTAAATAGACCGTTTATATTACAAAGGAAGACATACAAATTGTCAATTAGCACATTCAAATTTCTCTAAGTTATTAGTCATTGTGGAAATGTGAATCAAATGTAAAACAAAACCAATGCAATCTTATTTCAAACAAATTAGATCAGCTAAAATTAAAGAGTTACCAAACTGATGCTTGTTGAACATACCGAGTGACTCATACATTCTGATTGAAGTTTAGAATGATATAATCACTTTGAAATGTGTTTTTATCATTTAGCATAGAGTTATACATACTTCTTACTCATTCACTTGGCAATTATACTCCTAGATAATTACCCAAGAGAAATTAGAATTTATTTGTGTAAAGACTTTTTCATAAATATTCACAGAACCATTATTTGATATGGCCCAAAGTGAAAAAATACACATATCCATCAAATAATAGAAGGGATAAACAGCTGTGATATACTTACACAATGAGCTCTATCTGCACTAAAAAGGAGCAAATTCTGGATCCAGGCAGCACCAGGGCTACATCTCCAAAAGCATTATGCTGAGTGAAAAAATCCAGCATTCGGGGCAGTGCCTGTGGCTCAAAGGAGTAGGGCACAAGCCCCATATGCCGGAAGGGGCAGGTTCGAAAGCAGCCCCCGGCAAAAACTGCAAAAAAAAAAATCCAGTATGCTTCCATTGATAGGAAGTGCTTGAACATGGAAATCTAATGGATGGTGAGAAAGAAAGAACATTAATGCTTGGTGCAGAGTGGGAAAGGAAGCTTTCCTGAATGATAATAATGTTCTATGTCTTGATAGGAGTACTGATTATGGGAGAATGTGTTTGTCAAAACTCATTGAATGATACATTTAAAATTTGTGCATTTCACTATATTTAGTTACTTACACCTGCTTCTCACACTTCAAAAACTGTAAACAAATATTAAACATAGTAGATTTACTTTTTGTAATAGTACGAGTTAACAATCCTGAAGCCATTTTGTGGCATTTTAAGTTTGATCAAATGAACAAATACATTGAGGAACATGGATACTTTTCTGGACTCTTAGAGAATGTAACACTAATATGAAAAAAGTAAGACAAAAATTAACTTTGTTTTTCTAGATTAGAATTAGAACTATTGTATGATCATTAGTAGTATTTCTATATAGGTAGGTGAGCAGATAGACATGTTTTTTCTCAGTTCTTGGTCCTTAAATGCTATTCTCTAATAAAAATAAAGTGGATTCCTTGGAGAAATGAATGGTTCCAGGGCTTTAGCAAGGAAAGTAAAATAAGCCTAGAATGTCTTGTTCCAGAAAATAAAGAATTTCTAAAGGAATGTTAGAAAAAGGTGAAAAGCACCCAGGAAGGGTGGACGATGACCCAAATGGACAAACATGGTATAATTTGAGTATCAGAAATGAAGAATGATAGCAAAAGATTACAATACATTTAACAAAATGAGAATTCATGAACCCAAACTGATATAAGTGGGGATGAATAAATAAATGAGTGAATAGTAGAGAAGGTAACACTTTTCCTTGCAATAGAATATCAAACAGTGTAGAAGAAATAAAGAGATTAGAAAGTCACTAAATTGTAGCTATAATAATAACTATTATTATTTCAACCAATATTTATAAATGTGTATACAACTAATGGTTAACATTTTTTTAAAGGGCATTATATTGACATACTTTCAAAGATTGATTATAAAAGGAGAACAATAACTTTTGTAGTGGCTAGATCCTATGTAGAGTACCTCAATCGTCAAAGTTATTATCAATATTAGATTGATACAATCATGTGTTCCTGATATGATAGACTAAGAAGGGCAGATAGAACTTCTGTGGCATTTTTGCCCAAAGGATATAAATGTACTCTACTTATAAAAGGGAACAGTAGTTAAACTTGAGAGAAAGTCTGAAAAGATGTAGGCTATACTCTTCGAAAAATTTAAAGGGAAGAATGGCAAAAGATAAGAAAGACTTGCTTCCAGATTAAAAGAGACTTCAAGAGATAAGACAATAATAAGACAATATGGCAACCAAATGTAAGATCCTGAATCACACCCAGAAGACCCTGGACTGAGAGGGGAAGAGTCAAAGCAATCACTGGGAAGAAATCATATCAATATACTAGATATTACAGGTCTTGATTTTAATAATAGTTGTGTGGTTAAATAAGAGAATGCCCTTGTTCTTGGGAAATATACCCTGAAATGTGTGTATGTCGGAGACTGAGGGAGAACAAGTATGGAAAAGCAAATGGAGCAAAAAGTAAATAATTAGCCAAGGCCAGGCATAGTTTTTGCACCTGTAATCCTAGCACTTGGGGAGGCTGATGCAGGAGGATTGCTTAAGATTGGGAGTTTAAGACCAGTCTGAGTAATATAGAGAGCCCTTGTGTCTACAAAAAAATAAAACAAATAGCTGGATGAGGTGGCACATACCTGTATTCCCAGCCACTCAGGAGCTTGGGAGGAAGGTCACTTGAGCCTGGGAGTTTGAGGTTATAGTGAGTTCTATGATAATGCCCTGCACTCTAGCCCAGGTGACAGAGTGAGACCCTGTCTCAACAAAATAAAATAAAATGATAATTAATATATCTTGGTGAAGTGTATGTATGATAGAGTTTAGAGTGTGCAAATTTTTCAAATTTTCTACAAATTTGAAACAATATTGGAACAAATGTTTAGAAATTCACACCTAATTCTTTGCCTTGCTGTTTACATATGATTGTTTCTGTTTCTCTGGAGGACTACAATTAATACTGTGTACACTAAAAATCCTAAATATTGGGTAAAAAATGCTTATCTTTTTATAAAATTAAAAATTATGCTCATAAATTAAGTATAAAAGATTGTGACAATAAAAGATGGATTATAAAAGTTTTAGTTCTAAAACTTTATAGTTCCTCAAGCATACTGTTTTTGAATGTCTTGAGATGTTTTACCACTTTTTACTTTCTTTCAAGATTAAAATTAATTTATTTCAAGCAATGGTGGGGGAGTAGTGATTGCTAAGAATGAATTTAAATATCGAATGTTTAACAGTCAGTACTCTTAATTCTACAATTGGAAAATATTGAATAGTGATATTACTATATAGGAGACTGATATTATCATAAACATCAACATCCAAGGAATTATTTATTAGGAAATTGTTACTTTTTATATCACTGACCTCGACTCATTTTCATTTAAACTTTTCAGTTTTATTCTCTAATGTTTAACATTAAATTTATGAACACTTTCTTTATCTGAAGCATAGCAAATTTTTTTACTATATTTATAAAATAGGGGCATACATTTAGATTAGGTGCCAGCATGTATGTATACATATCCATGTATATATACAAAAAATAATCCGTTCTTTCCAAAGTGTAGTTCTTTGTATTACTATTAGTTTTTAAATTATGAATATATGCTGAGAAACTTACAAATTAGCTCTTCTTGATATAACAAATACATATTCATAAAAACTCAGATGCTCCTTAATTATGAATTTATTTTACAACATGAATGATGATTTAATCTTAGTGAAATTTCAATGAACTTTAAAATGTCACCTGAGGTGTATTTGCAGGTTTAAGAAGACACTTTCTGTTTGTAAATGCCACCATATTTATCTTTACATTCTTCAGAATCCTTATTTTTTGTGGATTGAGGAAAATTATTCAGACTCAAAAAATGTATTTGCTACTTTAAGTATATTTAAAAAGTTTTTAAATGAAACAAGTTTTCAATGATTATATTATGCTTCAGTTAAGAAAGAAATATCCTTGCTCCCATCTTCCATGTCAAATAGTTTGATTTGCTAGAATAATTTGTGAAATTATTTCACAAAATTGAACGGTTTCTAGAATGGTTTTTGACTTCTTGGATTTTTTTTAATAATAGGAGGTATTTAAGTACATCAAAAATTAAAACTAAGAAATATAATGATTTAACATCTGAAACAAATACACATTGTGTATGTATATTTTTATGTTTATGTATGTATTTCTCATACACCTGTGGCAAATTAAAATTTCTTAAATTGTATCTTCCAATAACTTTCTGAGAAATCAAATGAATATCTAAATTAGTATTAGAAACCCTGATTTAAAATTTTTGCACCTAAAAATGTAGAAAACTGTTATTTTAAAAGAACCTTGTCAAGATCTCATTGTATAGGAAAGCAAAATTAGCCAAAAACTTTTTGATCTGATTGCCTTTCATGTGTGAAACTCAATTACTGTTCTATTACTGGGAATCAGGAAAGTTATTCCCCGAATGACAGTTTGGGTCAAGATCACCTTTCTGCTTGTTAGAGAAGATGCTCATCCAAAGACCTTTAGCTTAATGACCCAGCTTCTTCTGCATAAGTTACAGTCGGGGGCCATGGCAGGAACTTCTGAAGCTTCATTAGTCTTCAAAGCCACAGGGGAGACATTAAATTAACAAAAAAAAAAAAAAAAAAAAAAAAAAAAAAGAAGGAAAGAAACAAAAAACCAAATCAATAATCTCAAAGAAGCTCTAGTCTGTTGGCCCCCTAGTATTTGTTAGCTATGCAGTAGTACTGAAAGTTATGTCGTGGAAAATTTTGTGCATCTTGTACTGTCATTTAGCTTTCAAACATGACTCTATCTGTTACATTGTCTTTCATAGCAATAACTTTTTGCAGTTAGACAATTTTTGTGTTATACTCATCCCACTTTGAATGCAAATTGCCTTTGCTGCAAAGCAGAAGCCGGCTCTGAGCAGGCTGATGAGAGGGTGGTGGGGGTTAAGATTCTGACTCTCGAGCGATAAGTGGGAGACAAGTCAGGAATCTGGATATCAGGATGATTGGTAAGAAGAAATGACGTGAGTGAGGCAACCCACAAAGGGTGTTTAGAATTCGAAATCCAGAAAGCTGAAGACACCTGTGAGGAGCAGAAGCAGAGCAGCAGGGCTGCAGGTGCAGGTTGTAAATGGAGCGAAACCGAAAGGGACATTCAACAGGGAAGTGAAGAATGAAGCGGAGAGGCCGATGGCCAGACATATTTAACAGAGGATTTTCTGCAATTAGAATATCAGTGGATACCTCAAAAGTGAAACATTTCAGTGATAAACTGTATGTTAAACTGAAAATTTAGGGATTAAAAGCAAAGAAAAATGTGTTGGAAGTCACTGTCCTAAATTTTCCTGTTGTCCTTTGCCATCCCATATGGCCTGACACCCCACAGGACTCAGCGACACCCCCAGGATCTTCTTACTTACAAAGGGCCCCGACTCAGGCACCTGTATAAATGGTGCCATAATGATTGTTCAATAATTGTAGTAACACCTCAAGAGGGGAAAGCAAGGTGTTGTTTGTAAGAAAAGAGAGATGATGCATATTACAGGGTGAAGGGAAGGCCTGGGTAGAGATGTGAATGTTAATATCAAAGGGGGGTAGGAGAAGTACCCAGGGTGCCCGGAAGTAGATGTCAGTTTGGGGGCGGGGAGAAGACAGTTATTTATCAGGGTTGGATAAAAGGCTAGGAATGAATGTGGGTGACTACTTGGTGAGTAGGCAGATGACAGGCTTCCTGGGCTGAGGTTTTTATTTTTTCTCTGAATTAAGAGCACTGTCATCACTATGCAAAGGATGGCAGTGGATCGGGAAGCTCAGTGAGAATGGAAAACAATTTCCACAGGTAACGTGAGCCAACTGCTCTTTCTCTGGGCCTGTTATTGCTGAATGGATTTTCAGTGAGGGATAAATATTGGTGTGTGTTTCACTTTGTTACCTTTCCAAACTGTAAGCCAAGAACAACTGTGCTAGCAACATGAGATACAACCCTCTACCTTAGTTTCTGTGGCCCTATATGCTCACGATGAAGTTTCCATTAGTATTTATAAAAACATGATTATTCTGTATAGGACATTCGTTAAATGCTATTTTTTTGCAGCATGTCATGCTTATTCTAGTAGGCTAACATGTAAATATCTAACTCTGTTTTTGGTAATTACATAGTATTCAATAATAATCTGTAGTGAAATCAATCATTTCCATCTAAATAAACATTTATTTATTTCCCCCTACACAATGTGCAGTAAATAACAGCATATGTCTCTGTAAATTATTAAGATTTCTGTAGGGATGGCTCAGAAATCTAATTTTAATTTATATTGCTTGGAATTTAAATACTTTAATAGATACTTACAAAGGCTTCTGTGAAAAACCATTTCTCTGCATCTACTTCAATACTGAATGGTATGCCTTTCTGGCTGCTTTGGAGTCCTGGGTAAGAAAGTGGGGATATTACTCTCCTTTTCTTTGCATGTAATTCATTGAAAGTTCATCATCTATATTTAACAAAAAAATTTAAAGCATTATTATTATTATTATTATTTTGAGACAGAGTTTCACTTATTAACCCTTGGTAGAATGCCGTGATGTCACAGCTCACAGCAACCTCCAACTCCTTGGGCTTAGGCGATTCTCTTGCCTCAGCCTCCCAAGTAGCTGGGACTACAGGCACCCTCCACAACGCCTGGCTATTTTGTGGTTGCAGTTTGGCGGGGGCTGGGTTTGAACCCGCCACCCTCAGTATATGAGACTGGTGCCTTACCCACTGAGCCACAGGCGCCACTCAAAAATTTAAAATATTATCAACTGATTCGTTTGGAGTTTCCTGACTAAAGAGAATAAGCTCAATCAAGCAATCCTTCATCCTGACTTGCTTTGGGAACACAGTTGAGCTTTTCTGTTTAGAAACCTTTATATACATTTAATCCACTGTTCTGGACTGGAAGAAGAGCTTTAGAAATGTGCAAAGACATAATTATTTCAATTAATATGAATTCCGATTCATCAGAAGAGGGGTGGAAATGGTGTCATTCAGTATCACCAGGAAGATGTCAGAATTTACCAAAACAAAGTGTCTCATGCACAATTAAATGACAATAATAATGGAAGTCTAAGTTAAAGATAAGAGAAACTAAGGCACTTTATCATGGTGTGTATTACAATTTTTTTAAATAAGTATTATAGATTCGTCTTTTCTTATACACTAGCAATAGTGAATTTTCACAATTACTGAGATTTTCCATACAAGTACATTCCTTTCTGCAATAATTCAAGTCATTTGATTGAATTAAAATGTCTTTCCTTCATCTCTGCTTGTGGAAGTCATATGCAACTGACAAGGCCCCACTGAGTGGCAATTCTTTGCTGAAGTATTTCTCAGTGATTAAGAAAAAAAAAAAACCCTTTCACTTTTTCCAATTAAATATAAAATTTATATTATCATTATAGTTACATATCCTTGTTTCTCTTACTGATTTTAAGAGTTTTGAAGTCAAGTGTTTGATTTTATTTATCTTTCTGTTTAGCAACCATTTGTTTTATTTGACACCTAGCTCAATACCTCTTGCATAGGAGACACTCAATAACAGTTGAATGAAGGAATGTGTGTGTGGATGATGGAGTAGGCCAGCTAAATCAGGTTAGGGAAGGGGCAGCTCTCAGTGTCCATCTCTGGTTATAAATCCTGGGAAAACTATATTAAGGGCTTCAGGACATAATGAAACTTTTGAACTTCTCAGCACAAAACAGGGAAATGGTAAAAAGCAAAATGTGTAACTACAAGAAAAACTGGCCTTGTTTGTTTTCTTATCTGTAAGTTAATTACGTTTGACCATGTGATTTCATCTTTAAAATGCATTTTCTATTTCTTCCCACGTATACAAGTAGAATTTTTTACTTAATTTTCCTACCTCCTAATGTTAGTACACAATAAGTTATAGCTTCTGATTTTTATATTTTTTAAAATAACATATTTAAGTGCTTTTAAATATTGAATAATATTCAAGTATCAATTATAGGGACTTCCTATATATCCCTGAATTAAGAATAATTACTATAGTTGTTACAAAAATGTTTAGTGATAACAGCACAATATGAGTCCAGCATAATTTGTCTCCTTTTTAAAACCTCTGCTAGTATATTGTCATTTAGAAATGTTTTCATCTCGTAACTATAGATATATCCCTGAGAACTCCCCCAAAGTGATCATAATATTTTGAATTGATTGTGATTACTACTTCTGGAATTGTAATATATACATATATATGTAATTTTTAAAGAAGCGTGAAAGCTACTTTTGCAGCAGATGCTAACATGTAGAGAGCAATTTTTATAGGAATTCTGAAGGGGCCTGGAAGAAGAGCTTTTTCACATAGACAGATGAATTAGGATACTCAGCTGACAGGGTCATCACTATATTTCTTATCAGAAAAATGGATTTCTACTGCAGGGCTAGAAAATATTTTTTAAGAATCCTCAAGTAGGTTGTAGCATTCAGTGAATCATGTCATAAATTGAATGGGAAGAGAATCTGAGCATATCTTGCAGAATATAGAGAAAGGGGTTTGCAACATCAGGCATGGTCGATAAAGAAAAATGCCTTATGCCAACAAAGAAAGCTTTGGGGCTTAAGGTAGAAAATTGAATGCTTACATATAAATGAGTTCTCTTCTGGCATTTTACATAAAACATCCATCCTTTTTTTACAGAGTAATACACTATACTAAATGCTGTTTATATTTTCTAAGTTATTTTACCCCACTTAATGATTATGGATAAAAACTCAACCATCATAGAAATAGCTTTAAGAAGGTGGCCAGTGAATAATGCTGATAGTATTTAGTCTTTGCAGAAAACGTCTTATAAGGCATTGGATTTATATTAGCAATTTGGAGTAGCTTAGAAGACCAGTTAAGGGGAGGAAAGGAAGGAAGAAGTAAAGACAGTGAGTGGGCTATCTCAAGTAGAACAAACATAAGTATAACTGACAAACTATTTCAATGGGTGTTGGAACATATGGGCAGTCCGAGGTCCTATTTAATTTGTCAAGATGTGCTATGTTTTTGATATATTTTAGTCAACTGAACATAATGACTCATACTTTCCATAGCATAATGAAAGTTTCCATTGGAACCAGGGAAGATCAACTATTCTGAAGTAATAGTTTGAATTTCAGTTCTGCCTTTGAACCATGTCTGTGGGTACTTAGCCTTTTTGTAGTGCAAGAAATTTGACACTTTCTTTTATTTTTGTTCATGCCATGCTACTTTAAGCCATAAGGGATCAACCCATGTTTCAAGGTTCAAAAGGATTTCTTTTCTAGTTCATAAATATTTGGGTTTAGAGCAAAGGAATAAAAACACATTTGGAATAAGGGATTCATTTGATATTCATTTTCTTGATGTCATAAAGGAAATAAAGGGAAGGTAAAGGGTGGAGGAATAAAAAAATTGAAGACATTTTATGACAAATGATTGTCATTGAAAAATATTTTGTCCTTAAAAGGTTAAGAATTCTGTAATTTTAATTCCATTGCTGCCAATAGTGAACATTAATTTTAAGAAACTTTTGGGGCAAACTTGACTCATAAGAATGATATTTATTTTATATTTTCTGTGGCAATACATATTTTAATTTCATGCACGTTTCAAGTACTGTTTGAATAGTAAACATAAATATGCCACAGTCATGCCTGTTGAATTATGATATAATCAGTCAGAATTTTGGAACTCCATTCCAAACTTTAGTGAGCAACCATTTTGTGTAAATCTCTGTGCTGCACACCAGAAGAGAAAGAAAAATTATTGATAAATGATCCTCACATTTTATAGGTATTTATAGTCAATATGTTAGTAAAGACATATACACGAAATTGCAAATAAGCCAAACTAGCAAGTTTTCACAGCAGAGGTATGAGGTTGGACAAGTCAGTTTGTGAATTCATCTCAAAAAAGGGGTCCCAGTTTCATTGTTAAATATCACTATGATCTCTGTCAAAGAACTCCCCTTGGAACATTATCCACCTCGGGCCTAGTCCACATATCAAAGCAATTTTTAAACTCCTTTTTCTTTTCCTTTTTCATTTCAGATTCATAATGGGGGTACAAATGATTAAGTTACATTGCTTGCATTTCGTAGGTAGAGTTTCAGTTGTAGTTGAGCCCTTCACCCAGGGGGAGTGCCATATACCCCTCTATCATGCACCTTAGGTGAGAGTTTAACCAGTCCCCATCACTCTTCCCCACACCCCTTTCTCTCCCTCCCCATCCCCCATTTGGAAGGGTCAGCTGCTCATGCTTCAAAGTGCTTCATTCAAAGCACTTTTTCTAAGATGAATTCACCAACTTAACTGTCAGACTTGGTAGGATGACAGCCCTGATTGCCTCTTCAGAAAAGGAGTTCCAAAATACCATTTTGGAAAAAGTTCTTTGAAAGGTAGACTAAGCCCTGGCACTGGCGCACACCTTCCTCAGGGGTACCGTGAAGGTGACCGTGGTGACGTTAATCAGTGAGGTATGTAGCACTTTCTCTAGGATGGGTTTGTAATTGTCTGACATCATAAAATGTATATCATGGATTCATAAGAATGGGAGAATATATTTGCTGGAATACCATAAAAACTCAGTCATTGGAGTTTAGCCACATGAGTCATATTGGTCATTACATCTCGGGTCAGGGACACTGGAGAGGGAGAAACCTGAGCAAAGACACTGATGTTTGCAAATATGTGATTATTTTGGGAATAGGACATAAGCTGGTATTGCCTGGGGTCTGGGGAACTTGGCAAAAAATGGAGGAAAAACAGTATCTCCCTCAATTTAAAATAGTTTCAGATGCAGTTTATAAAGAAATGAGAAATTATTTATAGAAAATATGTATATCTGGGCTCGGCTCCTATAGCTCAGAGGCTAGGGCGCTAGCCATGTACACCGGAGATGGCAGGTTCAAATCCATCCAGGGCCTGCCATACAACAATGACAACTACACCCAAAAAATAGCCAGGCATTGTGGTGGGGACACCTGTAGTCCCAGCTGCTTGGGAGGCTGAGGCAAGAGAATCACTTAGGCCTAGGAGTTTGAGACTGCTATAAGCTGTGACACCATGGCACTCTACCTAGGGTGACAAAGTGAGACTCTGTCTCAAAATAAAAAAAACAAAAACAAAACATATGTATACTTTCAAAGCTTTAAGTGGGTGAGTAATAGAATCATAGAGTGTTTTTTGAAAAATAGCTGTTGCAGCTATATGAAGCATGAATGGCTGACCCAGCCACCTGTGGGAAGGAGGGAAACACATTTGGAGTTGTCTGAATGTATCTAGTAAAGTGTCGTTTTTCCAGATGCCATGCTAAAGGAAAGGGGGAGACAGCTATAGAAACTAAATGCAGTTCCTCTTGCGCTAACTTGATCACTAAGTGGTATGAGAAGTAAGTGGGACGGCGATGGATTAAAGATGAATGAACTCCAAGCTCCCATGGGTCAGTGGCTTCGGGTGATGCCTTCCACAGATAAAGAACTCAGGGTGATGACGGGGTTTGTCAAAACACTATTTTAGGCATGGGAAAGAAAATAATATATAGTTGAGATTTTTGTGTTTTTCTGATGCTAAAGAGCCTCATGGCCTCACGGTAGGTGAGATTTTAGCAGGATACAACATAAAGGATAAAAGAACAGAACAGATGCTGCAACAAACACAGTGAGAAAGAATGAAAGGAGGGGACTGGAAACCATATGAAAATCTTATTTTAGAGAATGTTAAGGAATGGTGGTGCAGTCACCAAAGCCGGAAATTACAGAGTCAAAGAAAAATGAAGACTGAAAAGAAGTGGGCAGATTTGGAAAGGAGATCATCATGGATTTTGTATTAAGTTGGATTCCCTGGAAGCTGATTTGAGGTTCGTGGAGAAACTTCCCTTGTTATCGGGGCGTCATGGCAGGGATGTCTCAGATGGGATCTAGCTTCAGCCTGCTTCCCTGGGAGCTCTAGAGTGTGAATTGCACCAGCCTCTCGACCTGCAAGGTCTGAACGGCTAGAACCCTCCAGTCATGGGCTGTGGACAAACCCAGGAGTGGACAGTGAGCGGGCGTGTGAGCCTCAGACAGGTGCTTCCCTTCAGCCAAGGGGACCAGGCACAGAGGGATGGAGATGGGAATCATCTGGGAGAGGCTGCTCTGCGTGGCCGGCCTGGGCACACAGAGGCTCCCGCAACCTTTAAGAGAGCTGTCTAATCTGAGCTGTGGGGAAAGACACCAGACTGTAGTCGGCTGAAGTGTGGGGCCCAGGGGACACAATAGTTGACAGGGAAATTAAGGCTGGTTTGTTTATATAGTTTGTAGGACTTATTAACATTTAAAAGATCTTGAGTAAACTAGAGAGAAGGGAATATGGTTACTGACAGGTAAAATGAGGTTTTGTTTTTTTTTTAAATTCAGATCTTACATGTAGTTAGCTTGGCCAGCAAAAGAGTTACCCTCAGAGCAAAAGTGACTTGCAAGCAAAGTTGACATGACTAAAAAAAGTTGTTTAGCCTTGGAAGGTCCAAGTCCCTTCAATAAATGGATAAACTCCTTCTTGTCAACAGGGCACGCTGATTTCTTCCAAACTTAGACTGTAGGAGTGAGAACTTAATGCAAAGAAGAGGACATATGCTTTACTGTAATTTTGTGCAGCTGAAATAGGTGTGAAAACAGGATTGACATGTAGTAAACAATTAGTCGAGGTAGTAACTCTTGAAAACAGTTGCATTCCATTTGTGGGAGGGGAGGTCAGGGACTGACCCCATCAGCGGTTTGTTTTTGCATGTTCTGTTTCCCAGTTAAATGGATGTACAGAAAACAAACCCCAACCCTATATAGTGGTCAGTCACTGATCCCTCCATTGGAATGAGACTTTAAAACAGGCTCCATTGTGATGGCAGTTAGTGAGGATTTCTTCATGTGCATTTCTCAGATATATGTGCTACACACACACATTTAGATTAAAGTGGATTATGGCCTTTATTGTAAATACATTATAGCTCAATTGAAAAAAAAATGCTCAGTTAAAGAGGAATGACGCAGAATGAAGCCTGGTCCGCTTCTCCACGGTTCAGCTGTTCCTGGTACGTTATGACACATTCAAAGGGGAAATGGATCTTTTCCCATAAGGTTTGATGTCATACTTTTGCTCTGTCATACATTTCAAACTGAAGACTGAGACGTTAATAACATCAAAATAACGACAAACTTCATCACTGGTGAAAATATATTTTCTTTTGTACATAGGAACAGGAAGGCAGAAAGGAAGTATTTAGAAATAGGATCATAATTAAAACAATTTTTTCCTTATTCTTCTGGGTAGTGTAATCAGAAATTGTGTCTGTGGTTAAATTGACACTGAGGTAATTTTTCTAAGAAAGATAAGGTTTGACCAGAAATTTTAATTCACTTTATTCTTTAAATAAATGCCTTTGAATGACCATAAGTCTTGAATTTTAAAGAATTTTCTTTCTAGTCTTGTAGTAGAAAATGTAGCCTTGAGTGCTGTACTCTTTCCGTCACTTTGGAGAGCATCATTCTACTTGAGCAAAATAACTTTTAATGTCTAGGTATTGATGTAGCCCTTTTCCTGTTGCTACATAATCGTTTCGTGTAATTTTATGTTCTTTGGGAAGTGCAGAAATCAGTTCACGGTGAGGGAGGAAATAGGCTGCTGCTTTTCAGTCCTAAACTTACAAATCATAATCATTGATTGTAACAAATTGGATACCAAGTATTTGAATGCCACTTTTTATTTGAACGCCAATTTTGTCCTTTAACTTCTCCCTTGCAAAAGTAATTTGCTTTTATGAAGTGGGAAGCACCAGGCTGTAATGCAGCTTCTCTATTCACATGTTGCATAAACCTGGTCAAAAGTTATTTCTTTAATTTTTTGTTTTGAGACAGAGCCTGAAGCCGTCGCCCTGGGTAGAGTGCTGTGGCATCACAGCTCACAGAAACCTCCAGCTCCTGGGTTTAAGCAATTAAATTGCTTCAGCCTCCCAAGTAGGCAGGACTACAGGCGCCCACCACAATGCCTGGCTATTTTTTTTTTTTTTGGTTGTAGTTGTCGTTGTTGTTTGGCAGGCCTGGGCTGGATTTGAACCGGCCAGCTCTGGTGTATGTGGCTGGTGCCTTAGCCACTTGAGCTACGAGCATGGAGCCATATTTCTTTAATTTATAATTAAAATAATACTTATTGGGTGCTCTTGCATGCCAGAAGGAGTGGTAGAAACTAACAATTTAAAAAATAAGTGGTATGCTTCTCCTGTCCTCAGAAGCCTATAATAAATGGGCCAAGGTTGACGTGAGTATAGTGAGAGGAACTTGGCTAGAGAAACCTGCCGGGGAGAGGCTCTGATAGAAGCAAAATTTTTGTAGGGAACTGGACCTAACAGTGAGAAGAGAGGAAAGTGGAAATACAGGAGATGGAGAAAGTGGAGGAGGAAGGTGGAGAAGAGGCTATTTTAAATTGGTTCAATTTCTTTCATAATTAAGATATATCTGCTGTTGACTATATTTTAGAAGTATAGTGTTTGAACTAATCTTTTAAACCATAGTAGTAAAGATTTCCAGTAGACTCAACTAATCTTATTTGTTTCAGGTACAGAGATAGTCCACAGAGTTGATTTGTTAAAGAGTTGTGTGCACTAGAAAGTCGATTGTTATGCAAATAATTTATAAGAGGTTACAATGGTAGCCCTGCCATAGCTTTTTAAAAAATCAATTCAGATATTCCTGAAGAGATATTTTTAAACCATATGGCTATTTCTAAAACTTAGTAATACTGATTGCCAAAATTTTATTGATTATCTCAAACACCTAAATATGAAAGTATTTTTAAGAGGTGACAGGGAAGATCAACAACGGGCATGTTAAAATTGGGTTGGGTTTATTAAAAGAAAAGAAGTCAGCTCGTCTTAGCTTATCCTGCCAGTTCTACAACTCCTCCATTCCACCTGTGTGCTGTAAAACTGTTAATCTTTCATTCAGATAATAATGCATTTACTCCTGCTGGGTTTTCACATACACGCCTGTCTCAAAACCATGTAATTTTTAGCACACTGTCACCTGTTCTTTTCGTAAGGTGACATGACATATATATTCCTACATGCAGAACCCCCGGTGCTCTTGTGTCTGACCTTGTGGGCTTGTTTATCGATGATACTGCTCTGCAGAGGCACTGCCTTCCGTGACAAGCCCAAGAAAGGAGAATGAATGAATTTTCCCCATTGCTAACGAATTGCATATCATTTAATAGCTCAGTAAACATTTGTTATATACATAATACTACCTTCCAATGTTTTTCGTATCTAGCCAAATCCTATGTTCAAAGGATTTTTTTTCTTGCCAAATGGTACAAAATAAAATTATTAAATCTCTTCTATTCTGTTTGAATTATTGATGGTTGAGGGGTCTAGAGCAGCTCTTACTTAGCTGCTGTTTAACGTTACTCTTGAGTACCCATAGATCGCTGTCTGAAAAGCAGACTGCTTTAAGTCAAAGATATATGAATTTCTAATACAATTTCAGGTAGCTTCAAATGGCTGTTGAGACTAATATCGTTTCACGGAAGGCAAACTCCAAAATTCACACAATGTATGTTTATCATGAGCTGTGGCGTTTTGGGCTGCATGTATCGAGACGAAAGTCATTGTTTTTATTTAACTCACCCTCATCACACAAGATGGTGTCGTGTGATTGTGTCATGTTAGAGACATGGGACTAAGAAATAATTCACACCTTCAACATAAAGATAGAGGAAAGGGAGGGACAAAACCATAAAGGAAATCATTCACTCTCTCGGAAGAGTGGAGGCAAAATCGAGTCAGATAGTAAGATTGCTTTATTCTCTCTTTCAGATATCAAAGTGGCACTTAGTTATTACCTCCCGAATGCTGATGACTTATGTGTCTTTCAACAGATGTTTTTCAGATTGATATTTGTTTGATCTGACAACACTGATATTTTGGGGAGATACGTAACTCCTACCTTGAAAATTAGCAATGTTTAACCGTTTATAACCAGCGGTAATTAATATAAGTAAATTGATTATAAAACCATTAGATGTCTTTGTTATCCTTGCTTTTTTGGTAGCTCTGCCCCAAATCTACAGAACAGTTAGGGGAAATTTTGCTTCTGAGGGATTTTTGCTTGTTAGAACAAAATGTTTTGCCCCAAATGTCAACAATGTCATGGTTTCTAAGCCCACGATAGGGGACTTAGTGTTGCCCTTTGCAACATTGGTATGTAGTGAATGACATGTTTCATATATTAGCTGAAACCTGATTTCCTCTGTTACATTGGATTTCAAATGTTTAGCTTTGTCTCTAGATTATGGTGTTTCATGTTTTTTTGAAGAGTTCCAAATACTCTCATATTTGATTGGTAGAATTTGATACTCTTCCCTTTGTTTTCTAAGGTCTGTTGTTTTAAAAAGTCTAACCTCCCTTGAGAGCCAATGTTTTTCCTTTGTGACTTTTCAACCTCAACTCACTGTATCTATGATATATATCATAGATATTAACATTTATTAAAAATTTTGACTTTTTTTGGTGGGATTCTATCATAGATCTACCCAAGCAAAGAGTTGTATTTTCTGGCATTTGTGTTTTGGGTCGTATCCTTATCACTGGTTAGCACTGTCTTGGAATGATTAATAATCCTTTTCATACATTAAAAGTATTTATTGAGTCCAGGAAATATAAGCTATTCCTGAAAGATATGCATAGTGGATTTATAACAAAATGTGATGTGATGATAAGCAGCGTGGAAGGTCAGCAGATGCACGCCATAGGGGCACATAATCCTGGCTTGAGTGGGCCACAAACTGATGCTTAAACTGACACCTGATAAAAATATTGCCTCACCTGGCCTAGAGAAAAATATTATTTCTAGCATAGATAATGTATTTTAAACACATAGAGATGAAATATAGTTAGTGCCCCAGACGATTTGAAGTACGGGAATTCATTGCTTAAGATGTGGATATATTTTGAGAAGTGCAGCATTAGGAGATTTTGTCTTCACACAATCATGGTAGAGTGCACTTACACACACCAGATGGTGTAGCCTATTGCACACCTCTGCTGTGGGGAGAGCCTGCTGTGCCCCGGCTGGGGACTGGGCAGCGTGGTACTGGACTGAATACTGTAGACAACTGTAACATGATTGTAAAAATTTCTGTGTCTAAACACACCTAAATGTAGAAAGGGTATAGTAAAATCCAGGCATAAAAGATGAAAGATAGAACACGTGTGCAGAACACTTACAATGAATGGAGCTTACAGGACTGGAAGATGCTTTGGGTGAGTGACTGGATTGTATTTTACTAGACACTATTGTGTAGACTTTGCACACATCATATATTTAGGCTACACTGAATTTGTGAAAAGATGTTTATTTCAATATTAAACTAACCTTACCTTACTATAATTTTTTAACTTTGTGCATTTTTAAAATTCTTGACTCTCCTATAATAACACTTAGCTAAAACCACAAACATTTTATAAAAGTAATTTCTTTTTTATGTCCTTATTGTATAAACATTTTCTGTTTTATATATTTTTTATTCTTTAAACTTTTTGTTAAAAACTAAGACACAGACACACACAGTAACGTAGGTCCTCACAGGGTCAGGGTCAGGGTCATTGCTATCACTGGCTTCCACCTCCATTCTTGTACTGGGACATCTTCAGGGAAATTACCACACAGGGAGCCGTCATCTCCTGTGGTAACAATACCTTCTTTTGGAATATCTCCTGAAACACTTGTCTGAGGCTTTCCTTAAGGAGATGCCATTGTTTTGAGTGATACATTCATAGTGGTTTGCTTGGTTTCTTTTTCTTTCTTCTTTTTTTGTTTAGCAGGCCCTGGCCAGATTTGAACCCACCACCCCCATTGTGCGGGGCCAGTGCCCTACCATTGAGATACGGGCACCCAGCCTTCTTTTGCTTTTTAATCATACATTTGCTTATAAGCAGATAATGCACCATAAATGCGAATATTCTTTCATATGAATAAAAACCTTTCAGTGTTAGAATCCATGTTTTCAAACATTTTTGGTTATCTAAAAAAAGTTTCTGCTAAATCCTTCACTTTGAATTTTCTTGGATGCTCCCTTATTCCTTGATATTATACCAATATCACCAGAAACCTGTGAGTAATGTGCTGAGCTACCAGGTTGCTACAGCGAGGATATTGATAAGTGTTAACAATTTTTCAGCTCCATTATAGCCTTGTGGGAGAATTGTTGTATAAGTGGCCAGTTATTAACAAAAACATTATTATCATTATTGTTATGTGGTGCATGACTGTATCTTTATGAGGCAGTGTAGATCTCGGAGAGCTTTATTTTATGTATATTCATTCAGTAGCAAATTGAATTGTCGAGTGCCTACATGAGGACAGAAACTGCTCTAGGCATCAGGGGAACAAAACAACTGAAGTCACTGACTGTATGTAGCTTATATTCTAAGGTGGTGTTTTATGAGTATTTATATATATATAAGTTACTTACCACTAATAGGTTTCATTCCTGTGTACAGAGCAAGAAGTGCAATACAAGTGTTTCCATATACTGAGTAATTTATTGAGCTGTAAGTTAATGGAATCTTAAAAAAATCATTAATTAAATTGCCATGGCATTGAGATACATTATTAATTTATTTAAGAAATTTTTATTTCTGGGATAGCTCCTATAGCTCAGTGAGTAGGGCGCTGGCTCCATACACTGAGGGTGGTAGGTTTGATCGCGGCCCCGGATGCCATGGCAGCCTACCGAGGATGACAAAGTGAGACTCTGTGTCTAAAAAAAGAAAAAAAAGAAAAAGAAAGAAATTTTTATTTCTGGTTCCTAATTTTTTTTTGAGATTTCTCTTTTTGGGTTTTGGAATACCATGTTCATGTGGATTAAACCCTTTTTCTTGGATAGATTTTTATTCCTTTTCTCAGTTAAAATATTGTAGTTGATTTGGCAAATCCATTGATCATCAGTACTTCTTCAGAAATTTTTTTTTAAAAAGCGTGGAACATTTAGGTGCCTCTTATACTAGGACATAGTAAGACTTTCCACTGGCAGTGGAGCATGGCGAGGTCTATAGCAGCCTTTGTGGGGTCAGATATAGTAAAACATTTAACAGAAGATTAGTGAGTAGCATTCTAAAAAGTTACATTCATAGGACATTTAAGGAATTTCTAGAAAGGCAATAAAATTATTGTCTGCATTATTTTTCACACTTGTCAATGATGCCTGTGTTTTCCAAAGACAACATTCATGAAACTAACTTTGAAATATTTAACTTTAACATTTTTGCAATTCTTTGAAACCATCTTTCAAATCTTGATTTCAACATGGTTGTGTTAGAATAAAAAATAAAGTCATTCAAGAAACTTACACTGGAGATAGCTGTTTCTAGGTCATAACATTTTATTGGATACAATCAGAAAATGTGGTGTGGTTGGCAAGCTCTACATTGGGTTTTAAAATTAATGTGCTACCAGTATGTTCCAATCAATGAGAACCTTTCAGCCATGAACTTATATTGATTTGTATTCCTCAGAGTAACATGAATAGCTTTCCTTAAGTCTTCCAATTTCACTATTGTTACTTTTTTCTGAAATCTCTGCTATTGGGAGTTTATTTATGTACTTATTCTGTTGCTCTCCCATTATTTCATAGTTTGAGCCAAGTATAGGTACCAGTGTTCTTTGAGCAAGGAGGGAGACAAAAGAAGTGCTATAGCAAATGAAATTATTCTATGAATAAATCTATAACCAGAACAATTTGCTTTTCCTTTTTCAGAACAAATAAAGGTACTGAAAATTTCAAAAAACAACAACAACAAAACCCAAGTATGCTCATATCAAATCCTACTGTGAATTAAATCCTTTTTGATAAAGTACTGAAATGTTTCACTTGCTTCTTTTTACTTTTTAAAAATGTATCTGAAAACTAATCCTGAAATGTATACTATTGATAATGTATTTTCCATCTTTGTCTAGAAAATAGGAGCTTAGTTTTTAAACCTAGCATATAATGGTCAAAATGAGTATTTTGCTCTTGCAAGTAACACTTTTTTTTTTTATTCTCTAAGATGTTAACTGCTTTATTTTACCTAGCGTTGTAATGTTTCCCAGAGATTTTAAGTAGCTGATGTCACTTTTTTGGTTTCTATAGAAAACTTTTAAAATTTCTGTCTTAATTTCTTAATTGACCCGACGATTGTTTTTTATCATCAGGTTATTTAATTTTCACGTGTCTGCGTAGTTCTGACTCTTGTTGCCCCACCTCCGTTTCACTCCCCCTTTCTCTCCTTTCCTGTGACTTCCTGTCTCTCCATTTCATCACTGCACCACATGGCACATGAACCCAGCTGGCCTCGAATGTACAGATGCTCCTCAAGTCATCTGTCAGGAACTTTTAAAGAATGAAAAGGTTTAATTATCGCAAAAGACAATTTGCTTGAAGGATAAAATAAACACACTTCTCAAAAAGGCCAAGGGAATAAATAATGAATTACTGTCAGTTTGATCATGTACATCTTTCATATTAAAATTTAATTTCTAAATTCACCTATTTGTTGTGGTTGCCTGTTAGCTATCCTCTAATAATGAATTTTACATCTGACTTTGAATGTGCGTTAAAAATCAACTCATTTTTAAGCTGTACTTTTGGGAACTATCAGCTGCCACTATTAAGTTAAGAGTGTCATTATTGAATCACCAAACTTATATAACAAGTTTGCTTGAACTTTGGTCTTTCACCCTAAAAAGCTAGTGCAGTGGCAGTGTAGGGCAGAGTGCCAAATGCAGAAATGATGTCTTTTCAGCATCTCCCTCTGTGTCACTTAATAACTACAAAAAATAAGGGAAACAATGAAGTAAAAGACAAAGGTTTCATGTGATATTTTAATTTTAACAAAGATTTATACACAGATGAATCCTCAAATATTATCTGAAGTATAAAGTATAATTTTCACTGTTCTTGCTCCTAGCACAAGCAAGGATTTCAGTTTCATTGTGTTTTAATCAAATTTCAAATCTCCTAAAAAGGTCTCTGACTTAAACAAGAGTGCTTTATCATTGATTCAATAAGCGTAATTTACTTGATTGATGGATTATTTAGAAATTTAAATAAGTTATATAAATAAAGAAAATTAATTGAAATCAATTAAAAAATTTAGATATTGCTAATCAAATATTCTTAATTTTATTATAAATGAAAAAAATATATAGCATTTCAAATAATATGGTTTCCCTTTGAAAATGCCATCCAGTAAGTATTATTCATGTTTTTGCAATTTTTGGAGATAGATTCAGAATTTTTAAAAGGGGGAATAACAAAATTTCTGAATGTGATTGTTGGGGAATTGTGTGCTCTTAAACGAACTAAATGGTTAAAACATCATAGGAAATATTGATGGTTTTACAAATACAAGAAAATGGCATATTTAGAGTATTGTATTGAAATCAGGGTGATATTATTTAAGAAGTCACACTTTTTCAAGGTCATATGGAAAAGTAAACCTAAGGTCAGCTGTGAACAGAGGCAGAAGAATTACAAAGGAGGAGCAATGAGACAAAATGACCAGTAAGAAGAATCTAGAAAGTAACCATAGGGTTTGACAACATGGAGATGATTGAAGACACTGGAAAATATCAATTCTAGAGGAATTATGTGATGGGAACCTGATAAAGGAAATTGATACTCATGAGAGGCAATGACTCGGAGATAGGAAATTTGGCTGAAAAGGAACATAAAAATGAGGGGATGTGAAGTAATTCAGGATTATTTTGTTTGCTTTTTTTTTTTGGTAGAGACAGAGTTTCACTTTATCGCCCTCAGTAGACTGTCATGGCACAGCTCACAGCAACCTCCAACTCCTGGGCTTAGGTGATTCTCTTGCCTCAGCCTCCAGAGTAGCTGGGACTACAGGCGCCCGCCACAACGCCCGGCTATTTTTCTGGTTTGTAGTTCAGCCGAGGCCAGGATTGAACCTACCTTCGGTATATGGGGCCGGTGCCCTACTCGCTGAGCCACAGGCACCACCCTATTTTGTTTGCTTTATGTGAGAGATACAGATGCTGCTATCTATGGCCAATGGCAGAGAGGTAGATCACATAGTATAGAAGGTCTCTAAGTCAAGAAACAGTTTCTTTGATAATATAAGAGGGATTGTCTTTTGACAGGAAGAGTGATATTCTATTTGCTGAAAAAGGAGAAAAGGAAAAAAAGATTCTATGTAGCTATAGCTATATGCGAGAAAGTGTCCAGCAAAGGTATTTTTCCTCTGCTCTATGGAGATCACAAATTGTATTCTTGAACAAATCCAGGGTACCAGCAAAAGATAAATGTGCCACACTACCCCCAATAACCTGTAAAAATTACTTTTAATACATTGAATTTAACTTTTTATTTGCTATTTAATATATTTGTCTTTCTTTGTCACTGCTGCTATTTTTTTAGTTTTACCTATACTTTTTCTTTTGAGTCACAAACGCTTTCTTTGAGTAACTTATACTTTCTCCCTTGCATTATTGTTGGGAATTTAATTTTGGTGACTTTAAGGCCTCTTTATATGTCTAAACAATGATGCCCAAGTACTGATTTGATTTTCATAACATGAGTATAGAATGACTTTCTAAGAACATTTTTTTTTTTCACTTACTTGGATTCCTTCATTGATAAAGACTGTCTATGAAGGGCGGTTTGACCTAATACACTGTCAAATTTACAAGTTCACCAAAGTAAATTAAAAATATTTCTCTTTTTCATACTGTTATTATTCCTACTTCTCCTAAGGTAAATTCTTGTATTCACTATAGACTGTAAAATGCTTCAAGAATAAGAGACTGGTTCATTAGAAAAAGAGTAGATGAAAGTACTTAAACAGTGACTCTTGTCTTGAGCCTTAATTTATCACTCCTAAGGGCTGTCAACAAGAATGAAGCATGATGAAATAAAATTTAAACTATTAGAAAGTAAGAAGAGTAACTCTTGTACCCTAAGCTCTTATGAAATTATCATAGTACTTCACTTCAGGGGCTAGAATTTATTCCTATGAATACAACTATGATTAAATATATGTATTACTCAAAAGCATGTGATATGATATTTACAGTGCAGTTAATTTTTTTAATTTTTATTAATTCATAATTGTGTACATTAGTGTAATCAAGGGGCACAATGTGCTGACTTCATATTCAATCTGAAATATTTTCATCAAACTGTTTAACATAGCCTTCATGGCATTTTCATAATCACTGTATGTAGACATTGGTGTTCTACATTTATTAAGTTTCACCTGTATCCTTCTAAGATGTACTGTAGGTGTGATCCCACCAATTGGCCTCCCTCCACCCATCCTCCCCCCACCTCTCCCCTACCTTGCCTTTTCCTCCATATTCTTGTGCTATAATTGGGTTTTATATGAAACCTTTAAATTAGCTTCATAGGAGGGCTGAGTACATTAGATACGTTATCTTCCATTCTTGAGATACTTTACTAAGAAGAATATGTTCTAGCTCCATCCATGTAAACATGAAAGAAGTAAAGTTTCCATCTTTCTTTAAGGCTGCATAGTAGTCCATGGTGTACATGTACCACAATTTATTAATCCATTCATGGGTCAATGGGTACTTGGGCTTCTTCCACAACTTAGCAATTATGTATTGGGCTGCAATAAACATTCTGGTACAGATATCTTTATTATGATGTGATTTTTGGTCTTCCGGGTATATATATACCTAGTAAAGGAATTGCAGGATTGAATGGCAGGTCTATTTTAAGATCTCTAAGTATTCTCCAAACATCCTTCCAAAAGGAATGTATTAGTTTGCATTCCCACCAGCAATGTAGAAGTGTTCCCTTTTCTCCATATCCATGCCATCATCTCTGGTTTTGGGATTTTGTTATGTGGGCTAATCTTACTGGAGTTAGATGATTATTTCAAAGTAGTTTTGATTTGCATTTCTCTGATGATTAAGGATGTGTCTGTAGGCCATGCACCTGTCTTCTTTAGAGAAGTTTCTCTTCAAGTCCTTTGCCCACCCTAAGATGGGATCACTTGTTCTTTTCTTGCTAATACATTTGCGTTCTCTGTGTATTCTGGTTATTAAACCTTTGTCGGAGGCATAACCTGCAAACATTTTCTCCTATTCTAAGGGCTTTCTGCCTGCTAGACTTTCTGTGTTCTTATCAGTCCAGAAACTTTTTAGTTTGATCAGGTCCCAGTAGTGTATTTTTGATACTACTTCAAATGCCTGGGGAGCCCTCCTCATAAAAAATTCACCCAGGCCGATTCCTTCAAGAGTTTTCCCTACACTTTCTTCTAGTATTTTTATAGTTGTATGTCTTAAATTTAAATCTTTGATCCAGTGAGAGTCTATCTTAGTTAATGGTGAGAGGTGTGGGTCCAGTTTCAGTCTTCTACAGGTCGCTAGCCAGTTCAC